>WWPM01019752.1:0-18468 GCA_023279145.1 Glomeris maerens | reverse complement strand
TTTTTTTGGCCTTCCTCCTGGAAAATTGTTAGTAAACTTGTTGGGAGGGAAATAAAGATTTCAATCTTGAGAATTTCTGTACATTCATGCTGATAGAATTTATTCCGTTCACTCTGTTTCTATAATTTATGCTGAAATTTTAAATTGTGGTTTCTGCAGAATTTCTGCAATGTCTGAAAATAATCTATAGAAAATCTACAAAATCTGAAATTCTGCAAAATATCTGCAAATTATGAATATGTTTTCTGCAGGAAATCTGCAGTCGCATCTGAAAATATTCTACAGATAAATATTGACATCTGCAGATAAGCTACAAAATAATAGGATTTTCTGTAGATTTTCTACAAAAATCAGTGTTTTTCTGTAGAAGATCTGCAGCATATTTTTTCTGGGGTATAGTTACAAAACAAGTAAATTAGTTCTTAATTTGTTCTGTTTTAGCTCGTTTACCTTCAACCTTCAATACAAATGTGTATTGTGTACAATAAAACGTAGTTTCTGCTGTTAAAATTCGTCATTATTAGTTAATTGCCAGTAATCCGGCGTTTTCGATAATCCGGCGATGCTCTGGTCCCATATCTGCCGGATTAACGAGGGAGGACTGTAGTCTTACCATTCCTTCATGTAATGTTTTTAAAAAGGCCTAAATTACTTCCACAAAATTTTATTCAAAATTCTGCACGTTTCTAAATACATTAAAATACATCTTATTGAAAGATGTGTTTAGTTTGCATGTGTAAAAAGTTTCTTCAAGTGACCTTATGGGGATTATGTGTTTTTCACATGACTTTACAGGTGACCTTATTAAGGACCTTATTAAGCACTTGAGACGGTCACCCGATTTTTTTTTATTTCCCGACCAATTCCCGCTTATTTCCAGGTTTTCCCGACCACTGGACACCCTGTATAAAAATGTGCCCTTTGCCAAATTTTGCATGGGCCAAAAATTGAAATGATTGCATTTTTGCAAATCTTACTGAACATCCTAATTTTGGGCAAAAAATAATCAGAATCGGCCAACCGGAAGTCGGTCAAAAAAATACAAATATGAGGGAGACAGTTATGATCATCGACTGTACATTGATGTAACCGAAGATTGCTCGTAGCTCATTTAATCCAAATTAGGAGAGAAATGGCTGAGCGAAACGTAAACTGATGTACATATGTACATCGGGTTTAAGAACCTTGCCTTTTTATCTGTTCTGAAAATAGCAAATCTGCCAGCATAGACAAATTGAACGTGAAGCCATATTTAGAAGTTCAGGAAGCATCTGACAGCGAAATGATGATACTACATAGAACATGATGATCAAACAATTTAATGGAACGATGAGGCTATGGCCAATAATAAATGTCCAAAAGAGGGCAACGTGTTATCGCTTTCCTTTACCAGTAAGAAACTTTGCAAAAAATTTTAAAAACGTCAGGGATCAATTACTACTTATCTGCTTACCCTACTGTACTAGCAATACAATTGTTTCAATTTACGAAGAAAGTTGTTGTCAATGAACTGTTTAAATATTTGTTATAGAGCAATTGTATATGACAGTTTGCAAGTTACACGTGTAATAAATGAAATACGGAAATTTACAATTGTAGCAGTAGGTTATTATTCTGCAATCCAAATGACTCAGTTTGGAATACCACTTAAACAATTACCTCATTTTTTACTGCTCTGTAAAAATTGCTGGATATAGGAATTACTAAATTATGGTATCTGAGACAATAAATAATAAAAGGGGTTGACAAATGTGCAGACGAAAAATTAATTTCCAAGCTTCTTATCCCTAATTATTCTTTACAAATATTATGGTGCATTAATACGCTTATTGTGAAGAAAATAATAAACGCGAATCTTCTACGCAACAAGGTTCCACTTTATGTATGATACTTCATATAGAGCTTTTTCAGTCTACACTATCTAATTTAAGGATTTATGTAGGTGAAATCTGTAATGTTTCAGAATCTCTGCAATTGCAATGAACTATCCCATCAATCATTATCAGAGCACATTCTTGCATTTAAAATATTTGCAAATACTTTATATTTTTTGTGAAATGGCAAGGAATTTCAAAAGGCAGAAACCAAAGTAACGTTATAATTACCCAGTGAATGCACATAAAAAACCATTGACATAAAAGAACTCAGAAATCCCTTTTATAGCTTCATGCAATCTGCCCAGCAATTGCCAAATTGTAACTGGATTTGCAAGTTTTTCTAGATAGCACAAAGAGAAAATGATTACTTCACCACGTTTATGTACGGATTCAAATAGCTAACAATTGACACATAAGTAATTTGAAACTCAACTCCGACGGTAGTATCATCTTATAAATTTGTAATTATGGCACCCAACATGCAAACTCTAATGAAATATTGCGCTATTGTATGGGCGACAATTTGCAAAATATCTTGACTGCCCTGTACAATTCTAGAGTCTGCAGTGGTGTAGTGCCCATTGGAAAATTGGTGCCCACTCAGGTTTTGCCCCAGCAATATGCTTTGATCAAGTTCAACAGACAATCAACAAATCTGAACAATGGATGCATGGGAACTATGCAGGTGAAAACTCTAAAAAGCCCTCTGTCCAGCACAAGATGACTCAGTACATATACAGTGCTCATCAAATTAGGGTCCTGGCAAAGGGAAAGCAGCTATTGATCGAGCAAATACAGTTCGTTGGCACGGTGTTATGTCTGTCAAATCCGATCTGTCCTGTTACCAAGGCGTCATTTTCATTTCTCCCTTTGTCCCCATCTCCATAATCTTTTGTGTGTACCTTGCAATCCAGGCGAGCCCTTCTCCAAACAAAACAATTACTATCCACAAAACTTGCAATGCTCATAAACACTCTCTGTGAAAAACAATCACACTTTGCTGTAGTGATACATAAATATTTATCACTGCTAAGATTCACTATGCAAATACTATCACACCCAGAAAACGACGATTACAACTTGGATGAGCGTCATTGACTTTATCGTAGAAAACGTTGTAACAATTTTGAGGTGTGGCTATTCATGTTTGTAGTAGTTCAAGGAGGCACCAGGTGACCTCATGAACGCTGATGCACCCATGCACCTTTCCTTGTAATGCACAGGTATAAGGCATCCATTCAAGACCAGTTTGGCATCTTGTACGGTTATTATTGATCTTTGGCCAAACGGTGCAGTATTATAAGCTGGGTAGACCACTGAGAAAACTATTTGCACTGTAATTTCACAATAAAATTCAACAACCTCATTCTAATAACAAATTGTTTTTTTTAATATTTGATGTAAAACCGCACATGAAATACTTTGAAATACATGTGTACTAACTAAAAGAGATGTTAATGTTTAAAAACAAAAGCTTTTGTTAAATCTCAACAAGTATTTGAAATAGCAGTACAGTACCTACAAAGTCAATATTTTAAAGCACAATGCATTGTTTCCAATTTGGGTCGAAAATCGATATTATTTCAAGTGGACGTATAAAATTTGCATTGCTCAGGCAACTATTACCTTCAATAATGAATAATGAATAACTTTTCTCACCCACGTTGGCTCTATTTAAATTTAGAAGTTTTTACAGCACCGAAATGTAGTTTCTTTAGAAAATATATTTATTGTCACAAAGTAATAGATATTAAAGCCTAGAAATGGAAAGAAACCAGATTTGCTTTCTGGGTCTCTGGAACTGAAAACAAACATAATTCGGTCTGAATTTGTCGATAACAAACAAAAAACCAAGTCAACAGTTTCATCGATATTATCGCAACTTCAGAATTTCTGTCTGCTACAATATAATTCACAAATAAAATGATTTTTCTTTGTAAAAGGCCATCAAAAATGGCGTAGATAATTGAGCTAACAATGCTATCACAGAAATTATTATTTTTTCCAAGTAACGACTTTGCAAAGTTGGAATTTTCTTGGGAAGCAAAGTTCATTGTCACAAAGGATAATCTTTTTGTATTTTAAAATTATAAAAGTCAGCGAACAATTCCTAAATTCACACCTGAAACTTTTCAGTTGCAAAATCGCAACATACTATGAAAAATAAGCAAGCTGTACAGACAACAATGCACCTATAACATTATTTTCACAATTCTAATTTACAAAACTTTTAATGCGTTTCTTTCCTGATGCTGTTGTTAAATCTAGATTTTCATTATCTTCATCGAACAACTTTTACAGATGAATTTTAGATAACTAATAAAGGATTATGATTCATCCATATTTGATAACAAAAAACCGGAAAATAACGCTCGAGGCAGATGCCCATTACAAGAAATTCCATACATATTCATCGCCATTTTCAGAAGTGACAAAAGGCGTCATTTGATGATGTGATGACCGTTTTCTTACTATTACTGTCTCCACAAATACACGCAGAAATAAGACATTTTGCACTTGATTGTGCGTCATGCAGGTGCTCCAGTCCACTATAATCATATAATGGACAGGTTGACCACTCACCCGCAAAGGTAACGGTGGATGAAAGAACCCGTTGTCGGCGATTTCACTTCTTCTGGTTCGCATTCGGCCACAGTATTACCTGGGTTGGACAATTGACGAATGAAGCCGGCTACCTTTTTACGGAATGACGGCATCATTTGGCCCCGCTATTCTTCTTCTACGAAAATCCCATCCGACGTCCGCAGCGAACAAACTCGAATGACAGATTCGCCTCCTTTCCTCGCATGCCATTGGCGTTCTTTTCTGCAGCGAAACTCCGCCTTCAGTGTTCACCAGCATGCCGTTTCACCATGCCTCCCCTCCCTACGTACACTTCGTTTTACTGGTCCGCCTACGAGGTCTCACGGCAGCCAATGGTCTGCACGCAGTTTAAATCGCAGAGCGCGCAATTTCAAATCGCATCAATCGTTCGAAAATTGCGAGCAAATTATTACAGCGACAAAATTACTTGACATTATTTGAAAAATCACGTGTTTTTGTAAGGGGATATTGGCATGAATGTAATATATTTTTGTAACTTGGTTCCATCTTACTACTTCTGCAAAAATAACCAAAATGCAAATGGTACATTATGATGAAAATCGAAAATGTGCGATATAATATCGTCAGCTGAAATAATACATATGATCGTTTCAGTTTCAAAATCCAGGTCTGTTAGCATATCAAAATATTCGTATCATGGATGGTAACCAGTGTAAAACAACACCTGGATTAGTGCTCACATCATTTATGAAGTATATGTCGCCCTTGCCTAATTAAAATATTACTTTCATTATAATGGATAACATCGTTCTTTAATTAAAGGAGTTATCACCCACCCCCCATCTTACAACAAATTTACAGCATTTATTTTTTTAACTTACTCATGTCCCGTGAAAACTAGGATATGAAATAGGAACCAGTCTTTAACAGTACTGGAATGTCGGTATCAATCGCCTGAAATCTGCTATCCTATATTCTTGTACAAATAATTGCTGAGAGATTTGTGCACAAATGTATCTCCTGGGAAATAGCAGCCATACTTCAGAATTTATTCAATCATAATTTATAGCCAGATTTTAGTCAAAACGACCATTTACACTGGTCACTTTCCAATGCTACTACTATTGAATAGTCAGTGATAATCGAACTTCATTTATTGAGAAATATACTGTACTTTGTAGAATTCTTTTCAGAAGACGCTGTACAACTTTATTTATTTGTGGACTTTGTATTCACGAGTTATCCAAGGTCTGTTTAATCGTGACAATTATTTTATTGTCAATACAACATATTTTGAAATTACAGTATTGGGAGAAATATCAAATCAAATGACTCCCCACATTCACACAAATTCTGGCATACAAACAAAAAATCCTTTATCACAGTATGTCAAGCGTTTGCAGTAGGCTTCTTGAATAATTACTTGACAGCAGTAAAATATGGCGAGAAGAGTTCTTCTCCGTGTGTTATATCTTTTATGGCCACCAATACAACTACTCTTGTGAATCTGTAAATCGCAACATCTAAATGTACTTATGAAAACTGATACGCGATAGAAAGTTTTCAATTTTAATTATTAACAGCATGAGGCATCTTCTGGTAATGGAAAGACTCACAGGCATTGGGCACCTGCCTCTGCTACTAGCATGCATATTTAAATGGGGTTATTTTAGAGGGCCTTTCATTAAAAATTAGTTTATAAAAAGCTTGATTGATTTGACAAACTCCAATGAAGGTGTAGGACACTAAGTACATGTTATTATTGCTGCATCATGCGATTCTAATTGACAAAATTGCAATATTATTTTACTTGCTCAATTCAGAATGAGACGATGTGATTATAAATGGTAAACCTCGATATAACGAATTTCTGGGGAGCTGAAAATCCGTTCGTTATATGCACGAATTCATTAGATGCGGGAAGTGATTTTTCGACATTGGCAGGAAAAATGTGTTCAAATAAACCGCCTTACCACGGAGTGCCATAATAATAAAAGGTTATACAGCGTGTTTCAAAATTCGAAGGGCAAACTTACAGGGCGTATTCCCTGCATAAACTCAAGACATAATGTTCCTATAAACCCATATCCGGAAAGGCTTAGTTTTGTCAGTAGCAACAGAAGCGTGACCTAAGTAATGAATGCTCCCCAACCTGGAAAACCGCCCGATATTCTTGTGCAAATCGTACTTTGAAACACCGTGATCTTCAGCCAGTGGTCACTGGACAACGTTTTATGCAAAGCACAGTCATGTGTACCTGAACTTCCTGTACTTTGTCAGTTCAAAGGTTAATCAATTCACTAGCATTTTCAAAGTGGAATGGTACGGTACACCAATGCTCAGATTGCGGACATGCATTTAAAGTATGGGGCTGTCCATGGCAATGGAAGGGAAGCACTGAGGCTGTACCAACAACGATTTCCAAACAGGCGCATGCCTGATCACAGAACATTTGCTAGTGTGGACAGGCGACTGGGGGAGACTGGGGAATTGCGTGTTCGCCGCAATGACGCATGGCGGGGTATAACCGCGCGTTCTGCAGACATGGAGGAAGAGGTCCTCGAGTTACCGGCACGTAGGACGCAGTGTGGGTGCGACCCATGCCAGTGTATGGAGAGTGTGGCATGAGAACCTGTTACATCCGCACCGCGTGCAGCGGGTTCAGGCACTGCTACCATCCGATTATCTGCAGCACGTGCAGTTTGCCCATTGGTTTGTGAGCGAATGTGAGGCGCAGCCTAATTTCCCAGAAGTGCTATTCTCCGACGAGGCAAAATTTACACATGATGGCGCTTCCAATGCGCACAATCGGCATTACTGGGCAGATGTCAATCCACATGCCACTTGCATGCAGCGCCACCAGCACAGGTTCTCCATCAATGTGTGGGCAAGCATTGTTGCGAAATGTGTGATTGGGAGGTACGTACTGCCTGCTAGGCTGACGGGGCAAACATACCGGACATTCATGTCGGATGTGCTCCTGTGCTTGTTGGAGGACGTTCCCTTGGCAGTGCGAAGGAACATCTGGTTTAAACATGACGAGGCACCCTGGACCGCTGGATAGGCCGGGGTGGACCCGTATCCTGACCACCCCCGTCACCTGATCTCCACATGCCTCGATTTCTTTTTCTGGGGAGCGATGAAAGACCTAGTGTACGAGACCCCCCATCAACACGGTGGAAGACCTCGCGGCTCGAATTGCTGAGGCTGCGGAAACTATCCGGGAAATGCCAGGGGTCTTTGCAGAGACACGGCGTTCCATGTTTGCCTGGTGTCGGGCATGCATTGATGTTGGCGGCCGCCATTTAGAGTGTTGTTTGAGTCAATAAATCATGTTGATACCGGCACGGATGATTGTCTGTTTGTTCTATTGCACGTCCCATTCCTGGTCTAACTATAGGTCTACAATCACCCATAGTAGTGGGGAAACACTGCATCAGCAACCACAACAGTAACGAATGTCATTTCCAGGTTGCCCACTCTCACCTTTTGAGGCTAGACAGCAGTTCGCTTTGTGTGGTTTGCATAAAACGTCCAGTGACCACTGGCTGAAGGTCACGGTGTTTGAAAGTACGATTCGCACAACAATATCAGGCGGTTTTCCACGTTGGGGAACATTCATTACTTAGGTCACACTTCTGTTGCTACTAACGAGGTGTGTTAGAAAAGTAATGAGACTGGCAATACTGCGAGTGATCTGGCAATGCCATGATGTTCTACTTGTGCAGGCCTGTGTGTTCATTCCTTCCAGATGCTCAGTTCGAGTTTCAGCTCGATAGAGCCATTACATGATTTTTGAGAGCTCTTTCAGTGAAGTTGGGTTTTCCTTGTGCGTTACGAAAATGGAACAGTGGAATTTAGAGCAACATTATGCTACCAATTTTAGTGTTAAACTTGGGGAATCGGTGAGTGTGACCTTTAAGAAGTTTAAGCAGGCCTATGGAGAACATTTCTTATCAAGAGCACAAGTTTTTCACTGGCACCAAATATTTTTAAAAGGCCAAAACATGTTCAAGATGAACCTCGATCAGGGAGACCTTCAACTTCAAAAACCGACAAAAATGCCGAACGTGTGAATGCTCTTGTGAGATCAGTCAGACGTTTAACAAGGATGATGGGTGACATGTTAAACGTAAACACTTTCACCGTGCATCAAATTTTGACCGAAGATTTGCACATGACTGAACCATTTGTGGTCATTGGCAATTCTCTCAAGATTCTTCTGCTCTGTTGCGAGGCTTTTTGGCACCATTTTGCACAAATCTTCACCATGTTCTTGGCCTTTCAAAAATAATTTGTGCTAGCGAAAAACTTGTGCTCTTGTTAAGGAGTGTTCTCCATAGGTCTGTTTAAACTTTTCAAAGGTCACACTCGCCGATTCCCAAAGTTTAACAAAAACATTGATGGCATAATATGCTCTAAATTCCGCTGTTTCATTTTCGTAACGCACAAGGCAAACTCAACTTCACTGAAAGAGCTCTCAAAAATCACATAATGGCTGTATCGAGCTGAAACTCGGACTGAGCATCTGGAAGGGATGAAGACGCAGGCCTGCACAAGTAAAACATCATGGCATTGCCAGATCACTCGCAGTATTGCCAGTCTCATTACTTTTCTAACACACCTCGTGCAAAACTAAGCCTTTCTGGATATGGGTTTATAGGAACTTTATGTCTTGCATTTATGCAGGGAATATACCCTGTCAGTTTGTCCGTAGAATTTTGAAACACCCTGTATAGCAGGAAAGTATACTTCCCTGGTTGAAGGTTACTGTACCGTGTCATGGCATCTACAGATAAGTAGAGTTATTTGTAAATCGTTTCACTGGTGCATAAAAAATGAATAACTCTGAAATTGCACCATTCCAGTTAAAAATTATTTAGCAATTGTACAATGAAGAATTACAGTGTGTATGTGTGATGGTTTATCGTAGTTTTTCTTATTTACAATACATTATACTAAACTGTATTTATTCATCCCTGCATATTTGAGATGTAAAAATTTGTTATATAAATTAACCTCTTTTTCTGTAGGGTTTGTTATATGCGAGTATTCGCTATAGCTGAGTATACTACATGCGATAACTGAAAGCATGTAAGTCTATGAGAGCCATACAGGACCATATAAAAAGTTGATTATAAGCGGGAATTCGTTACATCTGAGATCGTTATTTCGAGATTTTACTGTACCACAAATCCACAATGAAAACAGTAATCCATAATGAAAACAGTAATTCATTACAATTTGGAAAACAGTATTGAAACTTTTGTACATCTCAGCGATTGTGTATCTTTTCCATACAGTATGGTCATATATGTATTTATTTTCGCTGAGATGATTGATAACTCCCTTTGAAATTACAATATCATATGGAATATGCAATTAGACTATACAATAGACATACCTATCTGTTGAACTGCATGTAATTTTTTAGTAGTGCAAAGCAAGTTATGATACTTTTTTTACTAAAGGTAATGTATTTGCTTACCTTAAAGTTTTAGTCACCCCGCTCATATCTGCTGGAGCAAAGTAGATATTGGGGATGTACTTTCGTAAATGAATGGGAAATGTGTCCGGAATATCATACTCTTGATAAACTACATTACATGGGAATTCTGAAATTTACATAAAAAATTAATAGGAAATCTAGAAAACAATGTTCCCAATTATACAGCTGAACTGTCATAATGTATGGCATCGCAAAAAGCAGTAAATCATGCCTGATGTACTAAAGACTAAAAAGTGAACATCAAATTTATAAACAAAAAAGAAACATTTGAGTCATGTCTGGACGCTGTAGGACAAGACAAAACGGTGAGATATCTCAAAAGCAATATATTTCACATGCGCATCCGTATGTCAGAGTTCAACTGTATATTGGACGAGTAGAATGATTTTGCACGATTTTGCAACCTGATGATTGGTTATTTACATATTGCCCAATATTTAGAGGATTTGTTGGGTAAGTATCAAGCCACGTCATATCAGCAATGAAATGAGGCCCAACCTTGTCACGGAATACACAAGACCTGTAATTTAATATCGATATACCTGGGCGAAAGAAAGTCAAAGAATGGATGATTAATTTGTACTACGTACTTAAATATGCTTTTAGAGAGTCGTTTGTTGTTTCCATCCACATGAATGCCATCAATGCACTTCAGAATGAAAGAATTTCCAATTGATTGAAAAAACAATGGATCACCATGACGATATACAGTTCCTATAATCAAATATAAAATACAATTGAAAAACAATATTCTCAAAAATGCCTCATGCTTCAGCAACAAAAATGAAGATTACTTGGTGTTTTTGATTTTTTATGTACAGGCAGTATGTACAGCACCTAGTATACTGTACGTATGTAACCAATGTATAACTGGATATACCAGTACAATATGGTATATATTTTAGAATGAACTGGCTCAACAATAACTGATTACAAGCATAGACGTTTGACGTGCCTGGATATAGAGCAACCAGGCATCCTTTACGAATGGTTCCTCCTGAAACAAAAACACCAGTCCCTCCATTTGGTAATTGGCTCTTTCTCTTTTCTACACAAAAACCTGTAACATGCAAACGAATTATTAGTTACTTTTATGCAAGTCGGACCTTGCTAAGTCGAATTCAAAGGGACCCGAAATCTATGACAACGTTTTTCCGACTTTATTAGTAGATATAAATCGTTTATTAAAAACATACGGTCGTACGTATACACCCCTACATAAAATAACAGTAGGCTATATACAGGGTGTTTCTAAAATACAGGAACAAACTGACAGGGCATATTCCCTGCGTAACAAGAAGACATAAAGTTCCTATGAACCCATATCCCCAAACGCATAGTTGTTTTAGGCGACGTAACTCATATCAGGCTTCCCTGCCATGCGATCTCAAGCTCTGCCGGGGTCACTTTACAAGAACGTAACTTGTCTCCGGTAACCAAAATAAATGTAAAAAAATATTAGCTAAAGAGGCCAATGATAATATAAATCGTGGCATTTGAATTTTTCCAATAGGTTAATCCAAACCTTAGTTAAAAATTGTTAAAGAAGAGAAAAATTGACAAGTTTATTACTCACTTTACATGAGGTAACACAAAAATAAACACAGTAATCGAACATATAAAAGAACATAAATGTTCAGCGCAAAATTCTCTATCTCACTGCGTTGACAGATTTTTGAATTCAAAGCCTGTATATTTGTAAATAATGAAAAACTAGAAAATTAGGTTTTTTCTCAAGGGCCATTCACTAGCGCCCCCACAATGAAAATTCAATAAACAGGTGTTAGAGCCGCTTCATAGAAACTCCTGAATTCCAGACCTGACTACCTGATGATGTGGTCCAGGCATCAGGCCATAGCAGTCAATCATAATCCCCAAAATAGCTGCCAAGCAGCAATACAAGCAATACCATGACTTGACTGTATAGACACTGTACTGCTGTATGGACACCACTTCGACATCGACACATCGATTCTACTTTCAATTCGTCGATTAATCGATAAATTTAGAAGGAACTGTATATAATCTGCCCAAAAAAAGATTCCAAAATAAAAACGTTTTTTTTTCCTTCATCACCATCTTGACCTTGATACTGCACCCATCTTGGAATTGGAAAACTCGTCCGTTCGGAAAGGGATTTTCTCCTTGGGTTCTATATCATAGAGATAGAGAAATATATATACTGTTACCAGAGGAGTCAAGTGATCAGGTTTTCCCGTCCGGCGCAAAACGCCTGTGCCACCAGGTGGCGCGTCTACGCTAGCGGTAGCAGATGACGTCATCCGATTTGCAAAGAAGCCCACGTTTAGGGTATTTCCATGAAACCCTTAGGGATCGTCCAGAAGCCACGTACCCTCAAAATCCCAACTGGAAAAATAATCAACCCCCTCCTCTTCAAATCGCATGGTTTTTTGGTCCCGCCCCTCTATTACTACTAATAAAATAAAAAATTCTTTAAAAAAGAAATACTTTATTGAATTTCTTCACATAATAATTTATGGCGGCATGGCGGTAATTATCATTTTCAACACTTTCCCACAGGTACTGTAGTGCCTCCTAAACGCTTGTTTCTCAAATTATACCAATTTTCACATTAAATTTTCTTTTGTCAAAAATTTCATTTAACTGTAGTAATTACTGTCCATCTTGAACAACATGCATATCGAACAGTCGAACAACATATACTACGCAGACATAGCACATAGACGGAAACTAGGAAATTTGGTGTAGAGTGGTTAGAACTGAGAAAGCGCTCCAGCTTATGGCGGCGTTTATTATAACTGCCGCCATCTTGTCCGGACCGAAAAAGCTATAAGCGTCATACCCCTGCTCTATATCGGTTTTCCCTTCCCCATTACTTTTGCTTGAGGCAGCCATCTTGGCCGCCATATTGAAATCGGAAAACTCGTCCGTTCGGAACGGGATTTTCTCCTCGGACTCTATATCGGTGTCCCCTTCAGCATTACTTTTGCTTGCGGCAGCCATCTTGGCCGCCATATTGAAATCGGAAAACTCGTCCGTTCGGAACGGGATTTTCTCCGCGGACTCTATATCGGTGTTCCTTTCATCACTGCGCAAGTTTCCTTAAATTTATTTCTGAAAGATCCTCCATCTTGGATTATCAGACATCATGGGTAGCATGTTTGACTTGAGGCAAGTATGCCATTTTGCTTTATTATTAGAAGCAGAAAAAAATTATCTGTCATTATCATATATTTTGCCAATTTTTGTGTACTCTTCCTAAAGGGGTCGTTCAACAATGACGTCATCAAAAAATTGCCCTCGAATGACCGACCTACCTCCTCCCGTCATCATTTGTCATTTTTTGCTTCCCCACCTACCTACCTCCCTGATATTTCGTCATTTATTTAAAAAAAACTCCAAAGCTAAAATCAAATAATTGTAAAGAAACCAATTGTTCACTGGAATACTAAAATGAAGACAATGCTAGCTCGGTTGGTCCCCACTATGGCACCAAGCTATTTTTAAAATAACGAATAAAATTAAAACAATCCCGCAAGCTAAAAGGGCCGTAGGATGTGGCGATAGTGTTGCCAATTGCACAGGGTTGCCCTTTTTATCTGCAGGTTAATAATAAATGATAGACACCGAAAAACTTTCCCTTGTTCTTATTTATTCTATGTTAAATATTATGACGTCACCTACTGACAAACCACCTACCCACTTCCATCATCTTTTGTCAATTTCATATGGCCGACCCACTTACCTACTTTGGCGACGTTATTGTTGAACGACCCCAAATTTTTAACAAGGTCTCCCTTTTCCAAATTTAGTCAGATATTCCAATTCAATTTTGTTAGGTTTTCCAAATTACATTTGAAATTTATCAGGATTTTTATAAATACTTTGTATATTTCTATCATTGACATGCTGTAAATAATTGTGATTATTGTATTTCCATTGCTTTCTGGAAACTTTCAAGAAATATTATTGGTGAGCTGATCAGCAAGCATTCCCAGCATTTGAATTTGCAAATCACTTCATACAGACAAGTCATATAGTCACCATGCAGAGCCAATAGATGGAGCCTACAGGTAGCCCATGTATTGCCACATGTAGTGCCACATGTTATTGATAACTCAGCACATGCAACTCTTGTTGTCTATAGCTGTTTCAGAATTAGTTTTCTGCTATGCCTTGTAAAAGAAAACCAGCTTGTGCCAGAAACATATGCAGATTGAATGCTGCCAAAAAGTTAGCCAAGAAAAAGCAACTGGCTGAACAGGCATCTGCAAGGTAAGTCATTTGACACTTGTAGCCATGTGCTCAGTTTTAGGCTTAGGGGCCGTTCACATACCACGTGGTCAATATTTTGACCTTTTTTGCCTCCCCCTTCCCCCTTGCGGCATGCTGTGGTCAATTCTCATACCCCCCTGAAACCACGTGGTCATCTTGCTAACCCCCCCTTCAGCTCATAATAATAATAATAATTTTATTCGTTATAATAATGCCAGACATATTTTAACATCACCTAGTCGCCCAATAAACACGTTTTGTGTTTTTTTTTAGCATTTGTGAGAAAAGGATTTTATCGTCGTTTGTACATCTATCATCTCACATTTTCCACTTCGATCGTTGATCACCTAGAGTATTGTATGTAGGCTACATCTTGTTTTTTTATTCAATTAGAAATTTTACGCCTCTTCCCAAACATCTTTGCCCACATCTTTGCTGATAACTGGAGTGCCAAATGCTGGTTCGGCAAAGTCGTGCTGATAGACCGTGTGGTATCCCGACAAGATCCTCATCCTCCCATTCAGTCTTCACGTTTTTATTAAAATTATGTTGCATATTTTTTTATAGACCACATGGTCATTATAAAAACCCCCCCACCCCCCTGTGTGGCCAGCTGTGGACATTTCATATACCCCCTCCCCCCCTAAGCTGACCACGTGGTATGTAAACGGCCCCTTATGTTTTCAGTAGTCCTAAATTTGTATGATATCTTACTGCTAAAACTCAATATTTTCTGCAATACTGATGATAATGAATTGAGTGAACATAGTCTAACCTAAATGAAATAAATTATATAAATATGGCAGCAACTTCAAAAACATGTAAAAAATATTCTAACCAATATATGTAATTTTGCTCTACCCACACTGCAATTGGGCACAACAACATCATGCAATGACTTTTTCACAGCTTTGGTAGAGACAATTTCCTACATATTCATATATTCAGAATAATAATAGTAATGGTAAACAGAATAGTAACATTTACACCAATAATAATAAACAACAACAACAACAACAATAATAATAATCAATAACAATAATAATAAACAACAATAATAACAGTAAACAACAATAATAACAATGAACAACAATTATAATAGTAAAATTGACGATGGCAGATGAAGTAATGGAAATGATAATTGTAAATAAAGTGGAACGAAACTGCAATGGCTCTTTCCTTGCAGCATGCCTGTATCACCATCTCAGCATGGATTCACAGGCATTTCGGCGGAAGGAAGTGAACATCAAGTAACTGTGGCAGGATCCCTGTAAGTAAAACTACTGGCACAAATGGCAACTGAAATCTCTTACTAAATACTTGGTAGTCCTAAAAAGGACTTTTATATAGCCCAAAGGACTTCAATTGCATGTGTAACACATTCATGTATCCGTAGCGTACGTCCCTCACCGATGTGTCTTGGATCCAATGTTGTTTCACCAGTGAGGAGTCAGTCAACAAGTTGCCAATGTCAACGTAAGAAATTGTGCTCAAGTGCAACTAATAACATGCACATAGACAACCGTTCTAAATTTTTTGGAAGTAACTGCTATTTGAATTATGTTTAGCATGGCTGCCTCACCTTCACATTCTGGAACTTGGGGCATAATGGAAGCATGTAACAATGCTGAACCTGCACCGTTAGACAGGTCTAGGTTGGTGTATCATTTAGTATCAGCTGTAATGATGGGCTTATATTTCTTGATTAACACATTCATGTATCCACAGCGTACGTCCCTCACCGTCAAGTCCGGGAACCATAGTTGTTTCCCCAGCAAAGAGTCAAACAACAATGTTGCCAATGTCAACGTAAGAAATTGTACTCAAGTGCACCTGGTGGCATATGCATGTAGACACCCATTCTAAATTTCTTGGAATTTGAACTATGTTTAGCATGGCTTTATCACCTTCCCATTCCGGAACTTGGAGCATTATGGAAGCATATGATAATGCTGAACCCGTACTTTCAGACATGCCGAGGTTAGTGTATCTTTCAGTATTACTCCTAATAGGTAATACTGGCACATATTATAAGAGAAGTTTGTGTTAGATCTGTGCATTGTGACTAACCAGTATGGTAGTGATTACTGTACCTACCACTGCAGTCATTTTACCTCATTTTTTGGCTTCATTCAAAGATCTACAGTTTTTTCCCCTGCCCTGCGGCAGCCATCTAAAAGGCGATGTGTGACCAGTGAAGATAGACTGTGTGTCAAGAGGGAACCAGTAATTTTTAATTAGTGATGTGCAGACAGTAATGCTCTGTAATATGCAACAGGATGTCGGATATGGATGTGGTGCAATCAAGCTTGGCAGATTTCAGCAGCGATGGTGCTGCCATCGCTGAACACTACCCTATGCCTAAGGATTTACCGTATGTTTAACAATTTCAAGTACGTAAAATATAAATTACAGCTAATTATTTTTAATAGGGATTTGAATATATCCTATCAGCATGCCAATGCCATCGGGAACGTGGAAGGCATCACATCGAACAATGTACAATGCAATCTGCAGCACATCGTTGCGGAAATATCGCAGATTGCACAACACAATTACACGTGTTACAACAAAGGCCGCTTCATTTTCACCAAGGAGATCCACGAAGGACTACAGACAACGCTTGTCTTCAACTGCAGCAAGTGTTCAGAGACGCGCCAGGTACAGATCTGCCCAAACCAACCAAACGCAATGTCGCTCAACGAGTCTGCGGTTTTGGCAACATTGTCAGTCGGCTGTGGCTTCGACCGTCATCAGGAAGTTGCCTCAGTGATGAATGTGAAAACCATGTCCAGAGGCAAATGGTCGAAGCTGCAGGGTTCTGTGGCATCAAAGTGGGCAGATTCTTTAGTTGATGCCTGCAATGATGCCATGAAGAAGGAGAAAGAGGAAGCAATTCGCCAAGGAAACGTGGATACAGACGGTTTGCCATTTCTACGTGTTATTGTAGATGGCAGCTGGGCGTACCGATCCCACTGTTTCCGTTGCTCAGCCAATTCTGGTTGTGCTGCAGTGATTGGGGTGTTTTCGGGCAAGATACTGTACCTTGGCGTTAGGAACAAGTATTGCACAGTTTGCGCATTGGATGAAGCAAAAGAGGTAAAACGGGACCATGTGTGCTTCAAAAATTGGACCCAGTCACCAATGGCTATGGAGGCAGACATCATCGTGGAAGCTTTCCAGAGGAGTGAGGAGCTATATGGAGTACGATACCTTTCCTACATCGGCGACGGCGACTCTCGCGTACATGAAGCGATTTGATCACGTTGTAGCCATGGGAGGCGCGTTCAGAAGATCGAATGCGCCAACCATTTGCTGAAGAATTTTTCGAAGAAGCTTTATGTGGCGCGACAGAAGAGCATTGTGATCAGACAGTCCATGTCAGCAGCAACCATCAGTAACATGCAGCAAGGGGCTAGGGCTGCTGTCAAGTACCAAAACAGAAATAAGGGTACCGTCCGAGACTTGGTGGGCGACTTGCAGAATGTGCCTTTGCACTATTTTGGACAGCACAAGCACTGCAAGGCGTACTTCTGTAAGGACGCAGGAAAAGTGTGATGGAGCAACATACTTGCGTCTTCCAGAAGAACGTCTGTCCACCATAGCCACAGCACTAAAGCCATGCATCAAAAAAGCAAAATCCATTCTGGAAACTTGACCAGTAATAATGCCGCGACGTACATGACCATCATCACAAAGTTTACGTTCGGCAAAATGATCCGTTTTACTGGTCGAGGAGGATATCAGAGGCAGGTGCATGGTGCTGCCTTGGCAAAGAGCTGGGGATCTCAATGGCACACACGGGCCTTGAAGAGGCGTGGGTTAAGCGTCCCCAGGCTCTTGCAAAGACTTAGTGACGTGCGCGAGCGGAGGAAGCTGAAACGTAAATCCCAGCTAGGAAAAAAGACTACGAAGATGAACAGGCAAAAGCACGCTGGTCCAGACAAGCCCTACTGCCCAGAATCGGAGCAAAGTTTGGACCTGCTGTCTGAAGAGATGATTGCAAAAATGAACAAGTTTTTAGAAAACTTGTCTGTCACCAAAGAAGAAGCTATCAGGTTGGAACAAGATACTCTGGGCCAATCTGATAACAAGAGATAGTGGGACGAACGACTGCACCGCATCGGGGCTTCCAGCTTTTGCAAAATTTGCAAGATGAGGTCAACAACGCCATGTAAAAACCTCATCTTCCAGCTACTGTATGCTGTTAAGGCAATGAGTGCAGTGCTGGAGCATGGCAAATTGATGGAAGACCCCGCG
>WWPM01019750.1:0-13419 GCA_023279145.1 Glomeris maerens | reverse complement strand
AAAGCAGCATTTTGTGCGATTTAGGAATTGTTAAATATATGATAAAATGTTTGTTTACGTAATTTCCCCGTAATTAGTTGATTGTGTGATTAAGATTTTGCCAATAATGAGAGCAACTTGCTTAGTTTGTAATGAATTCTTCAGTTGAAGAGCGAGTAATTTGTTGGCTACTTGTGTGTGAAATAGAGTAAGTCACTTATGTTATTTAATAATTGCCATTTATTTATGGGTAGCCCGTTTTCAAAGAGGTCCAGCTGCATTTCTCGCTCGTCGCAATTACCATGTTGCAATTAATAAAATTGCATTAAAGTGTAAAGTTGGTAATTGTGGGGGAAAATGAAAGCGCTTGCAATTTGCGCTAAAACGTGGTGAATTAACCTTGTTATATGTGCAGTCGATGAGAAGACCTGCTTTTAAATTGCGCAACTTGCAACAACAAATTTGAACCGAGACGAGAAATACTTTTGCTGGTTTCTTTCTGAATTTCGTGATGGATTTTATGGTGTATTACATATGACGTTTTTAAATAACTTATGATAAAAGTAGAGCTCAAAATTGTCTTTAGGCGAATTTCAACTTTTACCGTCGTTACATATTGATATTTACCAAAATGGAAAACTTAGAGTCAATTTATTTGTGTTTTTGGATCACCTCGGAGAAAGCTCAAGAAATAATGCCCAAATTTGAAATACAATTCAAGAAATTAAATGTGAATTCCATAGAATATGTGCACAGTGTCATAAACTATAAAACTATTATGCTCAATTGATGAATATATAATTTTCAAACTAAGACACTATTTTTACAAATATTGACTATGTTGTCATTATTTGCAGGGTTTTGAATTTTGCACGATTTAGGTATAATTTGACTTGAAATTTGTTACATAAGGCATCACAAGTGTTCAAAGGGCCTCTGGAATTAATTCACAGGTTGTAAAATGCTGAAATTTTTTGAATTGTTTTAAGAAATTAAGCTTAACAATTTCAAATGATGCGCTTAAATTTCATTATTTCCTTGGAAAAATCTAAACTAAATTTTTTGATTTTGTGCTATATTATATAGCTTTGTTTGCGAACTCTGTATTCTCAATAAACAATTTGGTTTTTTGACTAAGTATATTGACGTCAAAATGTTGTAGGCCAATTTGTGTCAAATTTGCTCCGACTACTTACTTTTGACTGCTAGTGTAATTGTAATTCTGTTTCATTAATTGGTCAAGTTATTCTGTTGAAATTAGTATTTCATATCTCTAGGAAATTATTTTCCAAATTCTGTCTGTAATCTGACATTTTGAATATCTGTATTTCCAAAAAAAACGAAAATCTCCAGAATCTTCTTTTCAATTTGGGGAATACGCTTGTTCAGACTTCAATTTCTAAGTAGCATAACTAAACCAACAAGAGAAGAACCAGGGGCGTGGTTTGCCCCGCCCCTTTCATTGAAATTAGCGAATGAAATGCAATGATGTGATCGCCTACACGAAGCCGCCATTTTGTGTTGGATTCTATCGACGACGAAAGCACCTGGACAAACAAATGCACAAGCAATTTTTCCTGATTGGCTCATTTTTAGCCCCTCCCCTGGTTCTTCTCTTGTTGGTGGAGTTATAGATTCCTTTATGAAAAATTGACAATATTATCTGTTTCACAAATCAAAGTTCTGGATTTGAAACCCATGTTAATGAAAGCAGATCAAGCTAGATATTTGGTTGTATAGCAACATTATTTCTAGAAGAAGCATTTTATGGCAACTCTCTTTGACTTTTACATCAGAGGATATTACAATACAGTATATAGTGCAATATATCACCAGTCACGGATAGTAGATATTTTTTACGAGGTACATGTAAAGTTGAAGTTGATGGTGAAAATACTCAATAAGGAAATTGAATTGAAAGCCATTTTGCCAGCATTAAAGTTATCATATCTTGTTTTATAGCCGCGTTAATCCTTGTAGTTTGTGAGAAAAGTTGTAAGATGTTCCATCATTTCCTTGTATCTTGAATAGGGTTATTTGGTAAAAAAAAGGTTTTCAGGATATATACCATACTCTTATCCGGTTGAATGCTTGCAACTTCCTTCCTGATAAACTTAATTCCTTCTTCTCAATTCTTAATTGCAGATACCAAATCATTTCCAGTAAGATGTAATTTTTCTTGTATGACTTGATGTGTATTCCATGCAGTCAAAAACATTTCCAATATGAAAAAATATAGAGTTATGTACTCTGTATTGATTAAGATTTCTAATGAGAATTATTTATACTGTGCGTAATAATGACGTTTAGGGAACCGTGTTTAATTGGGAATAATTTGTCATTTCGATCTCGTATCACTATTGCGATTGTAATTTGATGAATGATCGATGAACAATTTTCTTTGGGTGAGTGAAGGGGAAAAATGTTTGCACTTGCAAAGAACATTTATAACTGCACCTGCGTCTTCGTTGAAGCTTGCAAAATTATGCAAATTTGCATTACTTATTCGGGGCAAACTTTAGGTCCCATTAAAATGCTGGTTGCATGGGTTTTCATGCCAGGAAAAAAGGGGGAGAAAGAAGTGGTTTTTATAGCGAAAATATTGCGATATACTTTCAGAAAGTGGCTTCATGGGGGCTAAAACGATGCTGTTTCAGGGAAAATCAGATTTTTTAATAACGTATTAATGTCGTTAAATTTAATGGTGCATGTGCATATAGCTGCAATGATAAAAAAATATATTCTAATTAAAAAGTTACTCTTGTATGAAGAGTTCTTTTTCAGAAAATGTTCAAGTGGCGAATTAATGCTTACGACTTTCTCTTCTCTTCAATCAATGCACTTACATACATCATCTTCATTCGTATATGAATGTGGGAAAAGTGATATTGAATAAGAAATCATTGTAAATAATGAAGGGGAAAAAAAGATGGCAAATGTATAATTCGCAAAATTACATCTAGAGATGTGAACGATTCTTTACTCAGCTTTATCTTTTAATGTTATTGACCAAATTGAAATGAAGTTATTAATAGGTTATATACATGCAAAAAACGAGAAACATTACTGCTGTAACTGCGACCAAGGAACTTGCACGAAAAGAAGTACTAAGTGGCATTCCCCATTGGTATATAAGGAAAGTAGAAGCAATTAGTGAAGGTTGGGTAAGTGTTTTGTGGGGTTATGTGTGGGCTTTACTTGTTGGGAAACTCCAGTGAAGTTCTATTTTTATATCGAAAACCTTTTCTTTTCCCAATCGACAACCTTGGTCGCAGTTACCGAACTATAGAGAAAAATCGATACCGGTACACGTAGTCTGTGTCGGTTTTTGGTATCGATTTGAAACTGGATTGTATGTATATGAAAATGAGAATGAATGCCACATCCTTGGATAAACCTTATACCCTGGTTCTAGCTTTGAGTTCCAGAATATATAGGAAACTTTATTTAAAAAGATAGTTTTCTCAGCACAAACTTTGTATAATGGCTGAAAATTGGGCTTGAGTTTGAAGTCCATTAGTTGAGATTCACTTTTGAGTTTGGTGCACGTGTCAGTGTCATCTTTTGGATGTGCAAATGAAGTGCTCGATTTTGTATGGGATGACACAATACAGTATATATTTCGGTGTAGTGGATAAAGAAGGCAGAGTTTCTTTTTTCTTTTGAATAGCCTAGCTGGCATTGAAAATGGGACAACTAGATTCGGATTGTGCAAAGTATTGAGCGAAAAAGCAATTACTCAAGCAGAGTGTAACATGTCACTGTCGGGTTTCCTCGATATTGAAATAGGCGATGTGCAGACAACAAATCTATTTTCAACTTTCCTGCTTGCTACGTATAGATGACAAATATTTATCACTGGGGGGTCTGTCTGTCTGTCTCTATATTATGAATCAAGTTACAGAGCATTTTGCGCATTATTCTCATCAATGCTTACAATATTATTAGTATTTACCTTAACATTTCTAAAATAACAACTAATTTAATTTATGAATTCAGTGATTATATATAACATGTAGACCATACATTATGCTTTTCTAACACGTGTAATGTTAGTAGTGGATCTTGTTATATTTCTCTACACAAAAATATAAATTGAATCCAGGATTGCATCGCAATACCAATGTCATTCAAAAATGAAACGTGCAAACAGTCGTTGAAAAGATGTTAGTCTGTTTATAGTACATATTAAATGGACCTCTTTGATTGCAGAATCTACTTTTTAAATGGGTTTAAAAATAAAAAATATGGTTATAGTACTTTGATTTCAAGAGCATTGGGATCGATGCATGTATGTACGTACTTTAAAACTTAAACTGTCGTGGAACTTACAGTAAGTTTTTCCTTGTACTCTGTGTTCATTTGTTTCCTGTATTGCTGATCCTTTTCTTTCTCAATTTTTATAGTTGTTTCTGATGATGGCTTGTGGCCGAAACTAGTCAAATAAATAATTTTAAAGCCTTTGAGAAGGGTACTAAGATGTTTTCCAGTATTTAATGACCTCACACCCACAACAGTATTACTTTACTTACAAATGACGAGGACAATATAGTCTGTGAAATACACCAAACTTCCTATTTTTATCAAATGTATATACAATGCTATGAATGTAAAATATGAAAGATTGCTTTCAGTTCTCCCTTTTGCAATAATGCTACAACTTATTTTTATAGTATATGACGTTGTTTTAAAAGTTACCTTAGGGTATATGTATTTTTTTCTTTGCATCTCGCAGTCACTATATGCTATATATCGCAGTCCTGTTATTTGGTTTTTGTTGTTGCACTGAACAAGTTGATGTATAGTGCTGATTAAGATATTGGGGGAGGGATATATGATATTTCTCCGGGGAAATCAGAGTTGCCAATCTGTCCTAAGAAGTATTGTGCCTTGAAAAGTATACCTATGGGGAATATCTTTCATGCATGCATCCATGTTTATCGAATAATTATATGGTACATTACTGCTGAGCTGCTCTGAACACTGTAGACCTGCATGCAGTATATATGTACCATACATGCAACATCAAATTATGCAGATCAAGTTTCAATTTTAAACCGATCAATCTCGGCTTTGCATTCATTCCCTTGTAGGCAGTGAATAATTCAGTCGTTTTAATTGATGCTTCAGTATTTATTAATGTTTCAGTCGTTCATTGAGCTGCACATTGATGTATTCCAAGTTTGTTTCATGCATAAATCATGATCAAATATTTAGCATTGGGATTTAAAATAAGATTTTTTTTAAGCATGTATAGTTAATCAAATTGTATACATTGTGACTATACATTATATTCCCAGTTTAAAGACGAGACTAATTTGTTATTGGCTGTCACAGAATTATTATACACTCCTTACTGAGATTAACTATAAGTTCCGGGGAAACCGAGATGATGGTACATCAAGAATGAATATTACGCAAATATAAATGCGTAAAAATTTCAATAGCAGTGACATCACAGTACTCCATGATATCAATTAAAGTTATAACATGAAACCTTGTTGGGATATGTTCATAAATATGTTTCTTCCAAATTTTTTCAGCTATTAGTATATCAAGGAGTGCTTTTGTGGTCATCACCCAGCATAATTGAACAAGGGAGAATGAACATTTAGTGAAAAATATCCATTAGAATCCACTAGAAACCATTTCAAAGTTAGCAGTGGTTTGTAATGAACATTTCAATACATATAATTGCAGAGCTAGCAAGATTGTAGACTGTTTGTATCACTTTATAATTAAATCAGTTGCTCAAGTTGTAACTATAATGCTAGACATGTTTCCATGTTATTTCTTACAATGCGAAATAAAATGTTCTTAATTGATGATTTTCAAATGAAGAATGTAATGGTATGGGTTAAGATCCATTAATCATGATTAGGATAGTCTTTTTATCACCCAAGGTTTTGCCGAGATTAAGTTATTATTTTTATATTTGTGAGGTTTTGAAAATCAGGGAAAATTTGAAATGATCAGGTAATTAAAAAAATTAAAAATCAGTGGCAATTCTGTAATCCAGTAGATTGTATGCAATGGAAATTTCCAATAGGGTTGTTATCAGTCTACCGGCCACACTTGCATGTGAAAGGCAACTGCTTGGTAATGGCGGCTGGGGGCGTGGCCTACGGGCTCTGCATGTGCATAAAAGTTCTTTGATTGGCAGTCTCACTGCGCCATCATGCTATGTTATGAATTGGGCCTCGGGAAACGATACCGAGATTGGCTGGAGGGAAAATGAGTGTCTCAGTTGCTATACAAGGGCCTCGCATGTAGTATACCATGATTATATTTTTTTTCACTATAGTTATGTATTCAAAATCTTGGAGGTTATGAATAGTATAAAATGAATGTATATTTTCTCTTTTTAAAACTTTGCATGCCGTGAAATTATTTCCGTTTTCTGCAGAAATATGATCATAATTTGGTCTTGCATGGCTGCCAATGAATTCACACAATGACCAGCCCATTGTGCCTTTAAGGTTGTATTTATTTTCTCGGATGATGTGTTTCACTAGGCAGGCAATGTGAGTCTAGCGACCATTGAAACGATCTGATTGGGTGTTTCCGGTGCTCGCAACAAGGCCAATAGACCCATAGACCTATTCAGTTTTCTCTCTCTCTCTTATATGGCGTGCAAATCGATTCGTCGATATCGATCCATTGATCTTTGATCTGTACAAGTGTCTATACATTATTTTCTTTCTATATAGAGCCACTGAAGATGCTGCAATAAGGGCCCAATAACAGCATGTTTAGTTCAAATATGGTTTTATCAAAATGCACTTCAAATGGTTCTCAATATATTACACACGTATGTACTTAGTACTATCAAGCTAACTTGGACTAGTACATTTGGTACGTAATAAGAACGATTATTTGTCGATGCATCATCAGGGAAATAAGGTATATAGCATATAACAACAGTATACCATTCAAATTGGTTGTTGGGCGCAAAACATAAAAGAGGGCGCTGTGAGCGCACAAAATGGCCGCTGAATGGGAAGCTCTTCAAGCACGCAATTCTTTTTTCCATGTCTCCAGCTTTTGACGTTGAATATATGTTGAAAAACAACTTTACCATGTGTATCCAGACATGGCAATAGGAACTATAGAAATAACATATTTTGTCTTCCCTGTTCAAGTTTGGAAAAAACTTTCGCTATGTGTTCATATGGCACTATAATGGTTTCCATTTTGATCACATGGGTCGCTGCGTAACTTACAAGCAAATAAAAACTGGAAACGTGTGGGCGTATTTTGATTTTATGAGTATAATGGTGGATTTTTATATTAATATTTTTATTTTCTAATTTTTAGTTTGTGTTTGTATGCGAATCTTGCAATCGCAAAATTTTTGCGGACAGACACGAAAGCAAGCCAATAGGAAGTTGGGAATGTAATGAGCACAAAATTCACTGAAATGTCTATGATATGTTATATAAATAGCTAGTTAGGAATATTGAAAAAAAGCGAGGTGTGGCGGACAACCCTAGATGGCGCCACTGCGTCGAACACATTGCTGTGGTGACGGACAGACACTAAAGCAAGCTAATAAAAACTGTAGAATATGTACCATACATATATGTATACAAGTTTATTAATAACTGCACAATACAGTGCAATTGCAGTGTTTATCATGGTTTACAATACGTTATTGAACTGTATTCATTCATCTTTGCTTATTTGAGACCTTAAATTGACTTTTTTCTACATGGGGCGCAAAACAGGTTCATTATATTTGATAATTCGTTATAACCGAGTTCCCTATATGCGATAACTGAAAGTATGAGAGTTGGGCGGGACCATATACAAATTTCTTTATAAGTGATATCGTTATACAGGGTGGGGCGAAACGTATGCCTCGATTTTAAAGAGCAATAAACAAACAACTATTGCAGTTAGAGACTTGAAACTTTTTTCATTGAATTCGGTATTTTAACCCGTTTTTTCCCCATTAAGTTTTCAAGACAATATCTGTAAGGTGGCGGCCTTTAGCAGCGATGCGCTGTTGTAGCCTGTTTCTGAAGTTTCTGGCTACTTTCCGGCACATCTCAAGCGAAATTGTGTTCCCCTCCTCGATAATTCTATCCTTTAGTTCTTGCATGGAGTGGGGGCGGTGCTTGAAAACTTTTACATTGAGGTACCCCACAGGAAAAAGTCGCACATGCTTAAATCTGGTGATCGCAAGGGACTGAAACGCGACGTGGAATGTTGAAATGCAAGCGTATATTGCTCTCTGGGTCGTGATGACAGAACGGTCATTTTCCAAAAATGTGCGCACAGCAAAGCCGGGGTGTTTTCCGGTCCACAGCATGATTGTGCATTGAAAACGGGGGGATGTAATGATCACAATGACACTTCACCCAGTGTCATAAACCAACCGCAGGCTGAGTACCAAATTTTTCAAACTCGGGCATACCTTTTGCCCCACCCTGTATATCAGTGTTTTTGCTGTATTTAAAATGTTATACATTTCTTTCTACTTCAAGAATATTGCACATTATTTACTCAGTTACCAACTTAGTTCAATTATGTTCTTGCTATCACTTAGATAATTACTTCCTCAAATTCAATGTTTTTTTTTTGCTAAGGTCCAATTATTTCATAAATTTATTAACTATATTTTCAAATTGTAAAACTTTTAAGACATATTTCGGAGCATTTTTCCACTGTGATATTTATAAAGTTTTATTGAATTGGTATATGAATAGAATTGGTGTTTAATATAAAATTTCTTCAAGATTAAAACACAATTTGTATGTTTATTCCTGTGTGTACTGGAAAATTTCTGTTTCTTATAATACTATCCACACAGGCAATGAATATTAGATTGATATTTTTAAAGCAGCACCGATATTGCTATTGATTTCCGGTTTATTTCTACCTTGATCATGCATTTGGCATTGATTTTTGTGTGCAATGCACGCTAGAATTTGTAAAAAAAAGAAAGAGGCTTTGTATAGTTGATTAATGATGTTATTTCTTTTGCAGGTAAGTTCACACCGAGCTGAGGACATGGCTGTGCTGCTAAATGCCTTACGGTAGGACATAGCAGTTCATGTTTACTAGCATTTATAGAAAACCTATTTAGCATTATGCATTGATTTGTTGTGTGGAAGTTGATCGAAAGCTACTGACTGAGCTGAAAAAAATTTCATCTCGCGTATTGCTTCCAAATGGATTGAATAATGTAAGGGTATACTATATTTACATTTACATTTTTCCCCAACTGAGTGCTGAGACACCCACATGCTGCGAAATCGATTGAGGCATGCACTTAATTACATTTTTAATGATAATCCATACGAATCAACAACATGCTGTTTCAATATATAACACTTAAAATGATGTGACCTCCATTCCATTCAATAAATTGATTCAGCTGAGATTAACAAAGATGTCTTTGTATAGCACATCAGGTGTGTTTGACGTACCAATTGCAATTAAAATCTAATATCGACACCTAAAACTGTTATTAGCACCTTGGTTGTGTAATGACATGATTATGATGGGAAGAATGCTGCTCTGGCCACATGAGTGCATTATTTGGGATATGATTTTGTTGGGGAACAGAATCTGAAGTTATAGCATTAGAAATATACTCTATTTCAGTTCAATCTTTTATTGGGGAATTCAATCTGGAGGGATGTGACCTAACAATAACTCGTTCTTTTTACAGCAAATCAGGGCAGCCATTTTGAGGAAATTGTTAGCATTTGGTGGTTGGATTTACACTCTAACTGTACATGTTTTTAATACTCTGTTTCTATTACTGTATATGTTTTTATGGTACATATACAGGGTGATTCAGGAGGAATAGTAAAGATTTCAAGGGGTGGTAATACATCACACTAATTGTCTCCAAGTCACCAAGTCTTTTTTTTTACAGGCAAAGGTACCCAAAAATCTATATTTACTGACATCGACATTATCTCAGCAGCAATTCCAAATTGCCCTTTGTTATGTTGTGTTCTTGGTGTCAAATGTGATGTAGTGTCACCCCTTGAAATGTTCACTATTCCTCCTGAATCACCCTGTAAGTCTATTGTGCTTCTAAGGAAAGATGGCAATTTTTTTCTCTCGGTAAGATGTAATATCAGAAACTACAAGAATTGCACTTTAGACCTCTCCGCATTGGAATCGGTACATTTGCAGTAGGGAAAGGTCTCAATGTATTTATACCAGGGCATTGGGCGCATTCGTGTTCTGCAGCTATTGAGAGAGACAGAGAGAGAGAGAGTCTTGGAGAAACGTATTGGGCTGATATAAATTTGCAGTGTGCTATGGACATCAGAGGGCTTTACAGTCGAATCTTCACGCGCACAAGACGTACGCGTGCAAAGAAATGCGAGTTTCCACTGCAAAAGGAAATCGGACCCTCGGTTACAATCAAGACCAACTTGGATTTAAGGCTCGTTTTGGAAACAAAATCTAAGACCTAATTTTCAGGTGCATCTTACCGAGTTTTTACTTTTGCAATACGAAACTTGAACGCGCACAGTTGGTCCCAGTCAATGAGACGCTACATAGGGTCATTTGTGGGTCCTTCCAGTTGGAATTAACACATGAATACAGAATATAAATTTAATAGGAAACAGAATCTGAATTATCTGTGGAAAAAAGAACACTTTCACACTGTACCTTGCGTGTCTATGGATCCCGCATGGGTCCTGAGCAAGTTGCAGAAAAGCACCAAGGGACAGGAAACAAATTACTCCGTATAATTGTATAGAAAAGGATTGTCATAGTTGCTATAGTATTGTTGTTGCAAGTGGAGAACATTGACAGTATGTTGAGTTCTTTATTCGAGTGATACACCGGTATTTTTCGATACCAGGAAGGCGCCACCTGGCTTCAAAACTAAGAACCCTTGACATTGGTAAATAGCAGATCAAAAATGGAGCATCTGGATATAGGATAAGGATTGATTTTGTGGGGCAGATGAGATTACCATTGGCTGCCGGGAAACATGGCGATCGTATCCTAGCCAATTTGATTTGAATGCAAAGCCAATTGTGACGCGGTTATATGTGATATACACTAGTCTATATACGGTGCATATGCGGTATATACGGAGTATCGATTGATGGTATTTGTCGGTGTGGGGCGTTGCGAGAAGTCCTAAATGGAAAAGTATAAAATGCGACTGGTTTTAGGGCTTTATCATCGCCACGCTCCGTAACATTCACTCATTTCGAGTCGGTTTACGGCAGATCCCTGTGTCGTAGAAATGCTTTTATTATACGTGGATGTGGCCCTTGAGCGAACATCTCTCTCTCTATGGTGCCTATATTGGATTGAGTCAGTTGCAAACGCGTGCCAACCCATTCATAGTTTCAATGTGTGGCCATAGGGAATTGACTCCTTAAATCGCAATGAAAAGAGAACTCCGGTAATAATACGAGCAACTATAAAATTCCTACTTCTTCCTGTCTCCAAAGACGTCCGCTTCCGGACCACATATTTCCGACCATCGTTAAAAAGTAAATGCCCCATACAGGATATATAGGCGTACGAACATTGAACTTTATCTCCGCTTATTTCAATGCGGATCTGATGACAGCCCGGAGCTGAGATCTCGAAGAAGTACTAGGGCATATGCGGTACAAGTCGCATATGTGAATAATACTATAGTCCAAGAATTTAATGTATACCGAGGCCAGGGGATGTGGTATAGGGTTCTGTGATGGCACAGTCTAGTATTCTGTGCAGGATGCATTTTGGGGATGATCTGTCGTTTTGCAGTTTAATAATGGATGTGTGAAGAATCGGTCTGGGGATCTGTGATTGTGCAGTCTTGGGATCTGGGATGAATCAGTCTTGGAATCTGTGATGGTGCAGAATAAGGATCTGTGGGGATCTGTGCAGTCTTGTGATCTGGGATGAGTCGCTCTTGGGATCTGTGATCGTGCATGCAGTCTTAGGTTCTGTAATGAATCAGTCTTGGAATCTGTGATGGTACAGTATAGGAATCTGTCGGAATCTGTGCAGTCCTGTGATCTAGGATGAAACACTCTTGGGATCTCTGATGGTACAGTCCAGGGTTCTGTGGGGATACTTTCTGGGGATGATCTGTCATTGAGCAGTCTAGGGATGTGTGATGAATCAACACGGGGATCTGTGATAAACCAACCCATGGATCTGTGATGGTGCAGTCTAGGAATCTGTGAAGATGCATTCTAGGGATAATATGCAGCCTAGAGATACGCGATTGTAGGTTCTAGGGATATCATCTGTGATTGTGCAGTCTAGGGTTCTATGGTGAATCGGTATTTGTGATCTGTGATGGCGCAGTCTAGGAATCTGTGAGGATGCGTTCTAGGAATACGATTTGTAATTGTGCACTTAGGGATATGATCTGTGATGTGCAGTCTAGAGATGAACTAGGCCATGTTTATAGCCTTGCACATGATCCTGCTATACATATACTGCAGTAGTATAGTAGACTGACATTATTGAGAAATTATATAGTTACAGTTGTCTTGTATTGTTACCTTCTTCTTCGTGGAGTTTTGCGCTTTTCTGCGTCTGCTTTGTTTTGGCGTTATTTCCAGAATTGTTTCTCTCTGTATAGAAATGGATGGCTGCACTTAAACCATTAGCTTAAGTTGAAATTGGATGGAAAACACTCGTGTCATATTATATTGGAAGCAGAAATAATGATGACGTATCTTCCGAGATCATAAGGTTCAACATGCCACTTTCAACTTTCAGCTTATCTCCTGGCTTGCCTTCATCTCCAAAATATCACTTTTGAAAACCAAAAATACTTATTTTATGTTCTTTTTCGGTTTGATAATTGCAAGATCATTAGTCGAAATTTCAAACCCTAAATAGATTATACTGAATTAGCTTATACTGATCTAAAGAAAGTATTTTCTATACGTGTCTTGTGTGATTTTATTGCATGGAGTATTAAGAACATTCCAAGCATGATTTGCAATATATAATTCAGCAATGTGGAGCTGTTTGCAATGTGATAGAATTTTCTTTGGGGTGACAAGGAAGTAATAATATTGTAAAATATCCCTTCATCCCTGCACCAAGTTATTTATAAAATGATGTGTTTCACAGGGAAGCCATGACAGTAGCCTATATGTTATACTGGCTGGGGGTCATAAAATTTGAACTATGTTTCGATCATGGCACCATTCATGCTTGCATAGAGTGTGAGAAAGGAAACTTTGACCACTCGACCCTTAACCACGGTCTATGGCGCCATAAGTCACCTGATGATGGTGTCAGCTGAGCTATAATTAAAACATTTTGCTTCTTGCCAAGTCATATGTAACGAGTCCTTGACCGCCTGATGACCGCAGCTGGCCATCATTTTTGGCACATATGATCTATAAATATACCACACTGACACCATAACCTCAAACGATCTACACCTTTATATAGACGTTCAGATCAAGTGTAGAAGTTTGGATATGGTTGTAT
>WWPM01019743.1:0-10590 GCA_023279145.1 Glomeris maerens | reverse complement strand
GGCGGCAGGCAAGCCAGTCGGCAACCGAGAAATTTTTCCAATTTCTTTTAATGTCAGGATTTGAGCAGTAAAGTTTAATGAGGTAAAATATGGAAAGCGGCGATCTCATCAGCAGTTTTAGTCATTTTGGGAGTAAAAAAACAAGGAGCAGCAGACGACATTAAAAAAAGGAAGGGAAATCTATAGAAAAAGGCGGTGAGCAAAAACTGCCACCAATCAATGCTCACCGCGTTGGACACTCACCATCCCATATGCAAATTTCGAGCAGCCAATGAGAGCACTTGGCATTAACCCCTTGTGCATTAGCATTTGAGAAAGAGAGAGAAAAAAACATGTGCATTGAGATCAATGAACATTCAATTTCGGGCAAAATGCCAAAGCTGAGCAGCAAATAATTCCTCATTTATTTTCTCCGAGATCCGATCTTCTTCGCAACTAAAACTAAAAACATAACTATTTCCTATTTTTTGCGCCACCCTGTAACGTGTAAAAACGCAGAAGTAAATATTTAGCATAGGCCTACTGTTATTGATGTAAGTAAAAGTATAAATGCAATAATTACAGACAAATCGTGAAAGTTCAACTCACGCCTACTCTATGTACATCGCTTACCAATGACTATAAGACATTGACCATTACAGAAGAAACTGTTGTATTTTACCTGCTCTTTCATTGCTGACTGAACATAATATAGTGCCCTAGTAGCCCAAACATTAATAATCGCGCCACTATTGTCCTGACCAACGATACAACGAATCACGGTAACAGTATCTCATTAACAGTTGACTTTACAGCAATCAATGTTATATAAGGAAATGTTCTTATTCACAAGCTGATGAAATGTTAAGAGAACACAAGTTGCGGTAAAAGCGAGTGAAACGTTGTTATGTCAGAAACTGCGATTCAAGATGGCCGCCGATGAACAATGGCAAAAAATTAACAGATTAAATTAAAATCCAATACATTTTGAACTACCAACATGTCATAATGTTGTGTGTTGGGTGTTTTTCATTGCCCAAAGCCAATATTTTGTTGCACAAGGGGGGAAAGCTTAATAAACATGATAATTAATCACGCAAAGCGTGGTTATACAAGCACCTCTTAGTATCTCGTTAACATGTCACTTTCTGACAATCATTGCTATATATTTAAATGTTGGTAATGACGATCTAATCAAATGTTCACTGAACACATTTTGCTGGACGAGTGATCGAAATCCTGTTATTTGAATCATCGTGATTCAAGATGGCCGCCAAATCACAGCATGCTTCAATTCAAGCGTTCCAATGAATATCTCATGCGTTTTCCGCGACAAACACGTGATATAAACATTTCTAAAGATGGCAAAGATGCTGGAGACGGCGATGTTGCTGTCAGTCTATCAACCCGATACGAGCGCTATTGTATCTCTGGCGCGTTTCTTTCGACGGCGCTCTCCGAATTATCGAACAGAAACTTCCAGAGAGACTACACACTCAGCTCACATCTAATTGTGGGAGGTGACTTGTATGTCAAACTGTTCACGAATGGCAGGCCGGTTTGATAAGTTATCCATTACTCTAGATTTGAATGTTTCCTGTTGCCGATGTCGCGGCGTGCCATCCTTCATGGTCTGCGGAACCGTATAGGGGGTGTATCTTTTTTTTTCTTCTTCCCTTTCCTTGACTGACAGTCAGGAAATTAGAATGCATGGATGCCATCACAACCAGTCGAGGCTAAAAGTTTCCAGATTGGCCTTTATATTTATGGTATAGTAGTGGAAAGTGGTACACGCGCGCGCGCGAATCCCTCTTGCGCGCGCGTTTCGTCGTCAGCCGTTCGATGAAACGGGACAATTTGTTCAAAACCTATTTCTTTCCGTTCTTCTTGTTTGTGCATCCCTCGTGGGAACAGCGAGGTCTTCGGATTCGCCATCAAAATCAACTGACCGTGACAATGGATGGATGGCGGCCATCTTTGGCGACGCAAAACCATGTGTTTGTTTGTGACATTCGCTCAGCCGCCGATAATTCCACTTGCAAACTTTCACTATTTTTTTTTTAAAATGGCAATCGGAGAAAGCTAAGAAGAGTATCCCATCAAAAATAATGAGACCCCACAAAGTTTTCTTTATGCATCGATTCAAAATGGCCGCCGTTTCTTGAAGAACCTTGTTAGCGTTTGCGAATGCGCTTTGCGATCCACAAACCAGACTGAAACTTTTTCCTTTCCCTTCTATTGGTGTACTAACAGTTAATCTAACTCTTATTATGTGTGTCCCAACTCCCTTTACCGCGACACTGCGTACAGTGAACTCAACTCTGCGTTAAATGAAAATCATATTTCCTGCTTCATATCCCTTGATATCATATTTAAATTGTCTTTAATTCCCAATAAGTAATGAGTACGAGGTATAGTTAATTAAGCAATTTAATATTAATTGATATTTCTAGCGTAAACCAATTTGAATGAGAGTTTAAGAATTATTTAATGGAATTTTTGTCCTGGTGCATGATTTCATTTTGTATAGGAAATGCTATCGATGATGGCGCCCCCATGCGGCCAGTTTTGGCGCAACTGCAAGGCCAGGAATAAAAGCTAAAAAAACCTAAGATTTCAGCTCAAAAATCCCAAATAAAAAATTTAATAAAGTAAAACTGAATATGTTGAATGTCAATTACCGCCCAATTAATCAATTTCCACTCGTTTCATCCCAGCATAAGCGTGGAATTGTTTTATACTGTGAAAAAATACGTAAAAAATCTCGATTTCATAGATGGAAATAATAAAAAGCAGGTGTTGCTTTTGCACGGTTGATTTTTCGATGCCAGATGGGGCAAGAATCAAAAACCGGTCCAAGTAAACTCTAAAGTTTGTGACCTTAACCCCCACCCCATCCCCAAATCACCCCAACTAATTTTTTGGGGCACAAAAGCCCCTTAAAATCAGCATTTGCCCCTGAAATACTGCCATTTTCTGGGTGCTGGTTGCAACTGGGACCCCCTTAAGGGCATCTGCCCATGCAAATTTCAACTTTTATATTCTCTCTTTCCCGCTGTAATTTTGCCCGCGTATTATAATAACGTTTCGCATTTCTCGGATTTCGTTTCATCATCTCGCTTACACATTTCTCCATTTGCTCCCTCTTTTTTTAAATGCACAACCTTTATTTCATTTTTACACAAATGCCCTAGGCCCCATATAGTAGTAAAGTATCAGTGGCACTGAAGGGGGGAAATTAAGGCCCAACAATGCAAAAAGTTGATGCCCAATCTGGAAAGACCCTCATCTCCATAGGCACAAATTTCCTCATAAATTTATGCGTATTTCAGAGCTAAATTTCATTTAAATAAGATGCAGCATCACTTATCGCATATTTCCGCGAATTGCGGTGGCAGAACACCAGAGGGCGCTGGTTGCAACTGCCAGTTTTGCTGACAACCAACCAGCTGCTTTCATAATTCGTTTTCTATGCGCAATTCTTGACCCATGCTCAACCTCAAGAGGGAAAAGGCATTGTATATATCTAATACAAATGGCTACACAAAACTGAGCCAATTTCATAAGATTTGAAAGGGGGGAAAACTGTGCCAGTAGGTGGCGCAACGAGTACACCGCACTAGGGCCCTCAAGTTGCCCTTGATAAACCATCCAATCCACCATCCAATAAAAGCTTTGCTGATCTCATTACAAAAATCATAAAATCAATGCAGTTTTACCCCTTTTTCCAGCTTTTGACAATATAACCGGATTTCTATTATCGAGTTACAAACAGGCCAAATCAGCTGTGATTATTACCAAAACTGCAGAATACATTGATAAATATGCAAATATTGGCACCAAATATTGCATAAGTAAATGCAGATATTGTAGCAATGCGCACTTTTAGTAAAAAAAACTCATAATAAAATTAAGTTATGCAGATTTTCAAACAAATCTGAATAAATTTGCATAATTTAATGCAAATACGCGGAAATCTTTAGAAACATTAAGTAAACTTCCTTGTAACTCATTTGCATATTTCAATGATCATTTTAACTCGGAAATAAACGCACCCCTTTTATCTTTCTCGTATTTCACTTTTCGAAAAGAAAAGGTTACTTATAATTTGGGGCAATAGGTGGCGCTTTCACAGCATCCAAACCAGCTGAAACCACACCTCGGCTACAAGAGCAACCCTGCTACAACATCCATTTGGTCTTCTGAGCTATTCTACCACCTCAACCACCTAACTACGTACCTAATACTATCGTACAGTACTATACACGGAAATAAAGCATTGGAGTTCTTTATTTTTTAAAGGAATAAACTAAACAGCCCTATCTCTGTTGGGTGGAGCGGGAAATAAGAGGGCCAAATGCAGGTTAGGACCAGAAGTTTCATTATGGAATTGCGACTGAGTAATATGTCGGTTGGAATTCGTGCTCAGAGCAGGTTCTTTTATTGCGAGATGCTGCAATGAGAAGAGAGAAGAGGGAAGAGAAAGGTTTGGCTGGGTGGTGCGCGTGCGCATGCGCATGCGCAGTCAGCTCCAACGTGAAGATCCGATAAGATCCCAAGGCCCAAACCCTGGATCGAGGAGCAGGCAACGTCTCTGAGCGCTGATTGGCGCCTGGGGCAATTTAAATTTTCCACTCTTCGATCGTCCTCTTCTCTTTTTCGCCTTGGGCGGCACTTTTTTGTTGTGAGGAGGAGAAGGGGGTAGGGGGAATGGGGCTGCGTGTCCCTTAGGGCTTTTGTTTGCCCAAAATGGCTGCCGTACCTTAGGAGGGTGGGAGAGGATCACGCCCACCACCCATGGCATCCGGAAGCAGCGAAACGGAAGACCAAGACGATCATCATAATGACTAACGAAAAACCATTTCTCTTTTCTCTCTCCTATATATCCAAACTCACCATAAAGACTGACTGTTATCTGTTTTTTCTTCTTCACCCCAGAAATTTCTCAAAAAGCCCTTCCACCCATTTTATCATATCACACATTCCCCCCTACTTTCACAATTTCTCATTATCCCCACTTCTAGTTTTCCCATTTCGTGCAATTCCAACACGCGAGGTCTCAGCGTTGACGCGACCACATGTTTGTATACCGTCAAAATGTTTAAAAATCAAACTAAAAAGAACCGTTCATTAAGTACTGGGACCCTCCCAAAAATAAACACAAGAATACAATTTATTAACCTAGTGAAATATTAAGTTCATTAAGTATCTAATTGAATTTGGAAATGTCGGGTGACGCGTGCCAACGGCAAACGCAGGACTTACACGTGTATACGATTGGTCCTTTGCGTATTACTTAGCTCACTTTCGTGTTTGTCTGATTGTGCTGGTCAAATCTTGTTAACAAATCATCTTAAGGTTTGGTAAAAGTGCTAAGACTCAACGTGAAGAAATATCATAATCTGTGTTAGAAACCAGAAAGATTAAATATAACGATCGCGTCAAAATTATTGTTCAGATAAATAATAGTATTATTTCTAAAAGGTGTTTGGGCCAAAATGACATTGATTTCAGTTTGCCATGTTTTCAAATCCATTACTAGTTAATATAAAAGATCTAATAGTTACCCAGTTCAGGTAGTAAATAAATCGGGAATTTGTCATCGGCTAAACTCTTAAAATTTGAAGTCTATGGCATAAGCAACTTTTCTTTTATTTCTATATTCTAAGCTCTCAGTTTTGCCCTTGCAGGTATTGGTAATAAAATATTAAAAGGACCTATAAGAGTCCTGAAAGAAAATACCTGAAAATTTGTCATCGCGGATACACGAGTCAAATTCGTAAACAAACAAAGGAAAAATGTTGATATTTAAACAACTAAAATCAAACATCAGCTAATATAAAAGGGACTTTTCAGTAAATAAGTGATATCAAATTAATAAACCAATCATAATAATCAAAGACATCATCAAAAAAAAGACCAAAATTTAAAAACAAAAAACTTACATTAATTTTCTTTAATGATAATTTTAATTTTAATTATGTATAGGCTTGTGGTTTAGAACTAGAACGTCTTTTGTGGCAGTTACTTTGTATGTTATTTCAAAAAAAGTATTGATTTCCTCCATTCTTTCGATCGGTTTCAGATCATCGACACGCAAAATAATGAATCACCTTCCTTCCTTTTTTGGGGAAACGGTCCCAAAAGATGGGCGAAATGTTCGCTATTTGGAATATACCCCAGCCATATTTGCCACTGCTGTGCCATTAATTGTTGACGGTGCAATGCAATGGTGCCATTTGGGCGGCCATTTTTAATAATGGCTCTGCGCCGTATCCAAGGCAACGAGGTTATTACACCTTGTTAAAATGGGCATTTGCGAGAAGAAAATGTGAACTTTCTCTCTCTCTCTCTTGCCTCTTCCCACCACCCCCAGGAGGCCCTAACCCAATGCCACCCACACCTAGACTGACTCATATCGAGATGTTTTTATATTGGCTGGGTCAGACAGCTCTGGCTGCCAAATGACAAAGGAGTTCTATGTAGGCCTATGATGTTCTGTCAGCTAATCCCAGAGGCTTAGGGACCTTACTTACCCACCAAATTCACTTAACTTATCCACCAATGGCATCCCATCTTTCACCATCTTTCCTCCCATCTTAAATAACAGCCACCGTTCAGAAACCGAACCAACTGAGCTCAACAACGCGAATGGGCACCAAAAATGTTCATCACCCATGCAAAGGGCATTAACTGCACCTTTTTTATGCTTGGACACGTTCAGAAAGATAAGTATAAGGTCCCTGTGGGGGGAGGAGGAGGCAAAATGTAGCCATTTCTTGAAGATAATTTCCGTAAATTGGTATTTTTCAATTATTTTTGAAAGTGGACACGGAAAAAGTTTTATCTTTTATAAGGTTTTGCAATAGGCCCTAACAATTCCGCAGAGCTCGGAATATATAAATAAGATGAAACTGGCAAAACAAAGTGTTCAAAAATAAAACATTTTAATGGATCGATTCAATGGAATTATAAAAAATGACATGGATTTTGAATGACCCCTTTAAAAGAACTAATTTTGGTTTAATTACGTAATAGCGCATTAATCAATGCACTAATAATAATAATTTGTAACTTGCAAATTGCTCGAATAACAAACAAATATTACCATTAATTTGCAAAAATTTCTATAATCTTTAAAATTTTATATAATATTACTAAATTAGTAACCATTGAAATCAGTTCAGCCAATTTCACTTTTAATAATTCAAAGTTAGTAATGTTCTCTGACTTCTAGCCCTGAAAATTTAATTTGTGGAAATCCATTTTGGTTCGTAATTATCGGTCGCTCGTCAATCTTATTTCTGTTTGAAATATTTGTTCGTTAAAAAAGGTAGAACAAAACGCTATTTCAGTTAACAATAAAGATGGCGGAGAATCGGATCGAAATGGGACTGTGCACCACGAATAAAAACGCTTTTTATGACACTGGCAAGCGATTACTCGCCAGATAATTCGGGAATTGTGGATAAAAGCGACCCCTCGTAAATTGGCATCACCGCTCCACCCTAAGTTCGCTTTTCCTCCGCCAGGGGGCGACACCGAACGGCAGCCTTGCGCTATCCATTTTTCAATGCAAGTCCTGTGAATATTCTCTTGTTTCCAATGTGAGCAGTGTAAATCAGGATTTGATATTTAATGAGTTAGCACAATGAAAAACCACTGAAATTCAATAATTTTAAAATAAATTTGCGTTGAACGCTTAACGAGACAATATTAATTTCAATAATCAGTTAAATTTTATATAACTGTAGTATCTTAATATCATATATGAAAGATTTAACTAGGAATAATTACAAACAGAGACATTTACACATGAAAACTGGAACGAATAGTACGTGAAATCTCAACTTTCTATCGCGATACATATCAGCGTAGCGATCGATATTTGTTTATTGCCAATACCAATAGTCCAGAAATCTTGATAATATAAGTGAAGTTGGACAATGACATGAGGAAAGTAGTGTACAAGAGAGCCACCGAGTGGCGCTGCCAGTACATCCCCAATAAAATCATACGTAGATCATCCGAAAGGCGACACGAGTCGCAATTCGTTTCGCTCAATATTTCAAATTTCAAATATTTATTATTTAATAAACAAAATAGACGAAATGGCAGATGCTAAAACAGTTTACCTGTAATAGGAGGTTTGAGAATAATTTCGATTAATTTTATTGTCTTACAAACACGGACGTGGTTTTGGCAAAATGTCCACGACAGAAGCGTTCCTGAAGGGATGGTAATTTTTGTTGTTGAAACTAGAAGCCCAAAATTCTCCAAAATATTGCAGAAGAAGGGTCATAACATGAGGAAATTAATCCACAAGAGAACCTCTAATTGGCGCTGTCAGTGCATCGACAATAAAATCAATCGTAGAACTTTGAAAAAGCATTACGATTCGCCATCCGAGCCGGTGTAAATATTAACTCTAAAACTTTTATTGTTTTGTATACAAGACCATGAATGAACTGCGACTGGATAGTTTTCACTGTAATGGTGTTATTGGAAAAATTATGAAAAATGTCCCGAGTTGCGCGCAACAAGAAGCCAACAGCTATTCCACTTCGGAAGGGTTACAGCGATGTCTATTGGGAAAATGAGGTGAAACTACGATAGAAGATCGAAGTTTGGCAAGTGCAGCATGCATGAAAGCAACAACAAAGAATTTAATGACAATGAGGCTGAAAAGATGAATGATGTACGCTTGCCGTCGCAATCTCGCGCAATTTGCTTCCGCGGCAACTATTATCGGTGTTTGTTTGAAACAAAAGTCAGTTGGTGGACTCGAATTTGACACGATTCCCAATGCCAATCGATTACAATTTTCCCTTTCCGTGCCAAATTGCAGCCATGCATTTTCAGCACGGCTCACAAGCGGCTTCATTAACCACGGTCAAGTCGAAGCTGATTACCAAAATATCTCCCCCACAAAACTCATTTTTTAAAAATGCAACCGCCACAATTAAACGCAAAGTCTAGCATCAATAAGTTCAGTAATAATCAGTTCCTGAGTTGGCATCCGTTCGCAACGCATGCGTGGGACAAGAGCAATCTTCCGAAATCCGCCAGAAACAGATAAAAAAATAAAAATAGTAAAACAATATTAATTTCCACTGTTTAGCAATTATATTACAGGTTCCGTAGAACTAATTCTTCCATTGTATATTTTACATTCTTGCACATTAATCATCCAAGCATACTGTCCAAATGTATTGCAGAGCTCGTATTGCACGAGCAACGTTTAGTATAGTAAAGTACGGGAGATATTGCACACCATATGTTACAGCTGCAACTTTGTTGCATGAGTCTTTATTGATCCCATGCATGGAAAACCGTTCCCAGACGATAAAAAAAATAACTTCATGCAAGAACGTTGCAGTCGCAAGTGAAGTCGTGCAATATTTCCTATACCGTAACATGGGCAATCTTGCAAACGCACTACCACTTTCGCAATAAGTTCCTCTTGGCACTTGCCACCTCATTGAGTTCATATCTTGTATGATAACAAATGGCATTTCACGAAAATTCTACACAAAGTATCCGATATAGTGTGCCAAATGTTGGCATTAAAACATTTGCTGAAAGCGGCCTCCTTCGTTGGATTTTTCGGTTTCTCACGCCAATTTCTTGCAATTACTCTTCACCATGCTCAAAGTCTCACATTGCATAAATATCAGCACTAGTATGAATCCAAAAAGCATGCTGAAAGTGGCCTCCTTTATGGCCCAACATTCTTTGATACTAACATATTTATTCCCCGTGTTTCATTGACGCGAAAGCTGTCGATGCTAACTTCTTCACGTCAAACTAATTTTACATATCTTAGGAGCCCGCTTTCAGCCAAAGGGCAAAAATGCAGGCTTGTTGCCAGTGAAGAAAGGTATCTTGTGTTAAAATCTCACAAGTTTCGCGGGGAGATATAAATTGCAGTCTGGATGCCAAACCGAGAAGTAAAACACACGCGTTGCGCGGCACATTTGCGTGTTGTCGCTTCGCAATTTGCCTGATGCATCTGGAGATGAGCAGCCCCCACTGCAACACCCACTACAATGAGCAATTAAAAGTTGCCCACTGTCCGAGTAATTTGTTGTCGAGCGAGCGATAAATTATCTTGCGAGAGAGAGAGAGAGATGAGAGATGCGGATGCTGCGCAGCATCCGCATCATCAAAGTTTCTTAATTATATTTCCGGGAGGGAAAACCCTTTCGTTTCTCCAATCTAATTACGCGTGATGGAATATGTTGGCAAGAGAGATGCGAGATGGGAATCGATGCGAGGGTCAAAGGTCGGCCGCTGTTTTCCCCACAAATAATTAGTGAGCGATAATTGGCGCAAAATTGCCCCTGTGCGAAAATTCCCGCAAATTTCCATTTCTCCCCAAAACCCAAAACTAAATCTGCATTCATGGCAGAGCTGCTAAAAGTCAAACAATGATCACGTGTCGCACCGGGTCAGAGGTCACCCGGACCAGATGAGCCACTCAAACTTGATTACCAACTTCCAATTTACTGCTCTTTTGCATCCTACTAATTTCCTCAAAATGAGATTGCTATTGAATATTGAGCAAAAGATTGTTTGCTCTTGTTGTTGTTCTCCCTCATTTTCAAAACC
>WWPM01019741.1:0-12789 GCA_023279145.1 Glomeris maerens | reverse complement strand
AGATTTTCATTTTACCGCAATTTTGGTAATTTACCCCTGGAAATAATATTAACTATGACTTGAGAAAGTTAACTGTGAGAACTATTTGGGAAAACCGATTGGAATTTACGTTTATCATGGGTTTGGTAGCAAACCTGTTTTACACTTGATGCTGTTTAGGTGCTAATATTCTGCGGTTATCCCTACGGCATTAGGTTCCGGGCAACTTGGCGCTGACCGACAAAGGCAGGGCTTACGCCAACCTGGGCGACTGCTACGACGCGCTGTGCGATTTCGACGAAGCCGTCAAGTGCCACGAGCAGTATCTGTCGGTCGCTTTGAAAGTGAAGAACAGGAAAGACCAGGAGAGGGCTTATAGGAGACTGGGCAACTCGAACAAGTGCCTCGGCAACCTTCACCAGGCCCTCGTGTGCTTCGAGAAGCGGCTGGTGGTCGCCCACGAGCTCGACCAGCCGTCGTCGAAGGCAACCGCTTACGGCGATCTTGGCCAGGTGCACACGATGATGGCGCAGTACGGCCAGGCCATCTCGTGCTTGGAACACCAGCTGACCATCTCGAAAGAATCCGGCGACCAGACGGCTGAAGCGGACGCGACGTGTGGACTTGGCATCGTGTACCAGCAGATGGGGGAATACAAGAGAGCCATGCAGTACCATCGTATGGATCTTCATATCGCTCAAGAAACCGGTACGAAATGGATTCTACGTAGTGTACGCAGTTGTTCATCGAAATTTTCTGTACATTCTGTTCTCTACAGGGTGGCGCAAAAAGTAACTTTACGCTTAACGAATTTCGAGAAACATTTTATTTGAACTAATACCAAGTTACTTGAATTAAGGGACTGATTGTTTTCTCACAGATATAAAACATGTGTGTTTTCAATTGTCCAATATATCTCACATTTTAAACTTTCTTCAACTTCTTCACTATATTAACATCAGTTTATTAATTTCCTTCCTCGCTGGTTTTGTGGAACTTGATATTTTTTGAAACTCTTTACTGTATATTAATGAAATTTCATATTTGTTGGCACTATTAGGGGAAACTAAGAACAGGTTACAATACGATCATCATAATGTCGTTCGAAATACCAGGATTTGGCATTTGAATTTCATCGCTCCTTTGTTGCAGGTAACCTGTCGGCTCAGGGAAGAGCATGTGGCAATTTAGGTGTGACACACGAATCCCTGGAAGATCTGGAAACGGCCATCGCGTACCAAGAACAACACCTGAGCATCGCTGCCCAGATTAACGACCGCGTCGCCAAAATGTCGGCCTTCAGCAGCCTAGGTACGAGAGTTTGATAACCTCAAAGTGTTGCGGGTCTCTCTCTCTCTTGAGTGTATTCTAACTGAGCGGACTGTTGTTTCAGGTCGTATCCATCACGCGATGGGTGCGGCAGCGCAGTCCGTAGCGTACCTTCAGCAGGGGCTGCAGATAGCCGAGCAGCTGAGCCGAAGGGAAGACGAAGCCAAAATAAGGCATCGTTTGGGTTTGGCCCTCTGGACGCATGAGGATCTTGAAGGCGGCCAGCAGCAGTTGTACAGGGCCGCGGACCTATTCGAGAGCATGCGCAGGGAGTGCCGTTCGAGCACAGATTACAAGCTGTCCCTGTTCGACCTGCAGACGGCCTCGTATCAGGCCCTTCAGAGGGTGCTCATTATTCTCGGCCGCCACGAGGAAGCCCTGGTCGTTGCGGAAAGAAGCCGAACCAGGGCTTTCGTCGATCTGCTCCTGGAGAGGCAAGCGAACGGCGGTGTTGGGGCCGGAGCCGGTACGAGTCAGATGAACGACGTGACACCCGCGTCCCTGGAGCGCTTCCTGGACAATATCAACAGGCAGAAGGCTACCGTGCTCTACTTCTCGATGGCTGCCGGATTCCTCTACAGCTGGCTCATAGTTCCCAACAAGGGTATTACTTTCGCACTTGAAGATTGGTTTTTATGAGTGCACGCATACTGAGAACCTTTGAAAGTGCCATTCACTTTAAATATCTGGTTGTCGATTTTTGGCGTATTGAGGATTTGATTAAGCTGACCAGTCTGAATTCTCTTTTATCAATGTATAGTTTGCTGGTAGCCCCGATGATGGTTCTGATTAATGAACCGAAACTATTTTACGAGCAATGAGTCGTCCTTCTCAATTATACTTACAAATTGTCCATGAAATGTGGATGAAAACCGAGATTGGAAATTGACCAATGATTTCAATGTCGTTGAGATGACCTTGCTTTTTCGGTCAGTAGTCAATGAACTGGGGTAAATTACCCAAAGTGTGGGGTAAAAATGAGGACTCAGTAGACGTAAATAAAAACAATCCTTTGCTACGACGGTATCCAACTTGCTCTGGCATCAAAATGCCCCAATTTTTTGTTATTGTATTTTTTGGAAGGTGTGGTAAAGTTTCACGAGTGTAACCTGAGCAACGTTGTGGAAGCGAATTGCGGAGGTGACGGCGACAAAGTCACCGAGAGCGACGGTGACAACACCGTGCCCATAACCGCGGATTCCCACCTGGCGCAGTACGTGCACAGCGTGAGGGAAGCTCTCGGAGTGGAGGCTCTCACATCGTCATCCGCCAAGTGAGACTGCTGCTAACTTTACCCTGAAGGTCAATCAAACTTAGACATCGTAACGAGGTATCGGGGGTTTGCCCACTATGTCATCAGGTGCGGAACGGGGGCCGGAGATGCTGACAACGAGGCCGGGGACGCGTGGCAGCAGCAGCACCTGGAGGAGCTAGGCGACAAGTTAAACCAGGAAGGCGATCGCTTGGGTTTCTTACGGATGGTCAACCGTAGCCACTTGCTGAACGGAAGCAACTACAGCCTGAGTAGCTTGGGTAGTTGGAACGGAAGCAGTAGCGTGACGAGTAGCACCAGATCGCGGCGTCCCACGCCTTGGCCGGGGCCGGCTTGCGTCAGGGAACTGTACGGCCTGTTGTTGGCCCCGGTCGAAGACCACTTGCCGGTGTCCGGTGCGCAGAAGGAGTTGGCTCTCATACTAGGTTTGACTAATTTTGGCTTAGTACTAAGGACCGACCGTGAGCAAAACCTACACAATCTGTGAAAAAATATACAATGCACATAAACTCATCATATTTAAATTTAATTATACTAGCGAAGTGAATAATGAAAATAATAGCTAACAAGCAAACAGGCTGTCCTTACTTAGTACACACTAAAGAGTTTTCTGTATTGACGATTTGGGTGTTTGTTTGTAACAGAGGGTGACCTGTTCCTGGTGCCTTTCCCGATGCTCAAGGGAGGCAGTGAAAACGATTACCTGTGCGAGAGGTTCGATCTGCTTGTCGCTCCTTCGGCTGGCGTTCTTCGGTGCGGAGGGGCAAAGCGACCGAAGCCGCCGAAAACCTTGGCATCCCCGGTCGTCGCCGGCACCGCAAGGACTAGTGGAGACGAGGTGACCGGCTTGGTTGTCGGTAACCCAAGGTTGCCGTCCTGCGTCGTGGAGCAGTGGGGTTGGGGCGACATCCCTTATGCAGAACAAGAAGCCAATTGCGTGGCCGACATCCTCGGCGTAAGGGCCGTCGTCGGCCCGGAAGCCACAAAAGACGCGGTGCTCAGGGAGATTTCGCAGGTGGAATGCGTGCACCTGGCGACTCACGTGTCTTGGAAGCTTTCGGCGCTTGTCATGTCCCCTGGAGACGTGGCGGAGCCTTCGAGCAAGGTGATGGCAAACCAGGACAATGACGTGGAAGGCAGCGAAGCGGCCAGCAGTTCACTGGAGTTGCCATCGCTGTCCGAGTTCCTGCTGACGGCAGCCGATATCCTCAACCTGAGACTCAGCGCCAAGTTGGTTGTGCTGAGCGCGTGCCATACTCGCAATCATCATGGAGCGGTGCACGCGGACGGTATCATAGGCTTTGTGAGGTCCTTGCTGGCGGCCGGAGCACAATGCGTGTTGGTCTGCCTGTGGCCGGTTCCCGACACCGCCGTCAAAATACTCATGAGAACTTTTTACTCCTCGTTATTGCAGGTGATTTTTTTTTGCCTTTTCCTCCTCCCACACAGTTTGCTTTGTATTTATGTAACATGTTTTTGTTTTTTTTCATGCCCTAAGGGGTCAAGAGTGAGCCGATCCCTCAGCGTGGCCATGGAGAATGTGAGGCAACATTTTCCTCATCCGGCTAATTGGGGAGGATTTATGCTGGTCGGTTGTGACGTGAAACTAAGCAGCAAGGTTGCGTTAATGGGGCAAGCCCTGTGCGAGCTCCTGAAGACGCCAGACGCGTGCCGTGATGCCCTTCGGGTTGTTTTACATCTGGTAAGTATCGAAGCTGAAATTTTGTTGCACTAAAATAATGCTTACAGAGTATTTACATACATTTGAATTAGACTGAGAAGTCCCTTCAGCGAATACACAGAGGTCACAGGAACGCGATGTACACGACTCAGAGGAGCATTGAGAAGAAAGTTGGAACGGCAGACGGTTGGAAGGACCTTCTCATATCTATTGGATTCCGCTTCGAGCCGGCGGCGAACAGTATCCCGGCTTCGGTGTTTTTCCCGCAATCCGATCCGGGAGAAAGGTTAACGCAGTGCAGCGCAAGCCTTCAGGCTCTACTCGGTCTTTCGCAAACCTCACTGCAAGCGTTGTCGAAATTGCTCTCTAGTCCGGAAGCTGCGGACGGAATCGTGACACTGGTGGGAATTATTAGTACTTCACTTGATTTCAATAAGAAAAGGAATGTTAAATCTGAATCGTGGTTATTTGATGCAGTTGCGCCAGGGATCATCGCAAATGTGCCTGACAGAAGTTGAAGCTGAAGGTATAGAGATACCGGTGAACGTGAAACTGTGGCGAGTACCCGGGTGTCATGAACTGCTAGCTTCTCTGGGTAAATTGTTGAAATGACGATGGTTGAAGAAACCGACACGGCCCGTAATGTGTAAAAACTACCTATTACAGGCTTTGATCTTACGGATGTTGGTCGAGATGAAGTTGTGCTTAGAACGGGCAAGCAAGCCTCCAAACGAAGCTTTGAATTTGCAACGCAAGCGCTTCTTGCTCTTTTCGGTAAGCGCAATTTGTATGTTTCGAGCGTCTTATCGGATGCTTAAATTAATACTGTAAAAATGCTCTTTTCTAATCTGCTAGACACCCAAGAAGCGCCTCGAAGCCTGGCTTTGGACGAGTCGAGCTCGACGGAAAGCCTGGCTCGATCCAGCGACGAGGAATCAAACCAAGGTACCCCTCCACTGCCTCGTCCCAGAACTGACCTTTTCGGTTTAGGCCAAAGGGCCGAAGGCCTGGGATTGAAAACTACAATGGGAGCGTTTAGCGCCTACGTTCAAGCAAAAAATACTCGTGGCGAACCGGACGGTCGCACAACTATCTCCACCATAAACGGAGGAGGAGGAGGAGGAAGTGGAGGAACGGGCCCTGTTATAAAAGGCCGAGACAACGACGCGTTCACCCCAAGCCCCGTGGAACCCGTGCCCAAACCGCAGAGGGAACTCGCGTGCGTGCCCGCGGCAAGGTCTAACTTAGCGCTGTCCATATCGGGCTTGGACCTTGAGGACAACTCGATCGCCAGTTGCTGGGAAAGCGGCCTTTCGACCGTGCGTAGACAGGACAAATCAGAGGCTGTCGTGGATCTGGGACCGCAGAGACCACGAAGGAACTTGGGCTTTGTGCCTAGCGTGGAAAGCACGGGGCCCAGGTTGCCGCCAAGGAACCCGCCGTTACCTTGCGACAATGCTCACGCAACCACCACCACCGGCACACCATACGTGTCGCCCTACGAGACGGTAGACCTGTTGGGCGTAACCCGCATCAGGCCTTTGATGTCCACTGCGGAAGCCGACAAGCTGCCGCCACCACCACTTCCTCCTCCGCCGATCCCGGGATCCAGGAAACCGGGGCATCTCAGCATCCAGGAGCGAGAGGACCGCGGAAGGTTTCTGACAGCGCAGGTTAACAGGTTGAACCGTGATCCGACAATTATCTCCGACGTCTACAATGACAGGAATGTCGGCTTGGGATTGGCACCGCCACTTTCCAAGTTGCTCTTTCCAAATAATGATGTTGTTGGCGCGGTGACGCGTAATAAGATGGACGATTGCAACGTGACGGTAACTGCTCTTCCACCGCCGCCGCCGCATGCACCTCCGGTGCCGGCAAAAAGGGCTTCTGCGGCGTCGTTGAAACATCACCAGCTGCAGAGGGACGAAGGAGATGGGCACTCGATGACGGAGTCCACATACGGCGCGTGGACACCAACAGGACAAAGGCCCAAAGTGGACAACATCCAGTCTCCCGGGTCTTCGTTCACTCTTTACAAACCGCCTCCGCATAGCAGGGGGGGCAAGGTCTTCCACGATACGGTGCAGGAAGTAGCCGTGGATTCTGCGAGACATATGCACCATCAGGAAGTAGCGACGTACGTGGATAAAGTTTTGGCATCCACCGTCAAGTTACAAACGAGACAGCAACAGGATGACAAGCAAAAGGATGAGCCAGTCACAAGGGGTAAACAAACGGCTGCTAGCCGAAATAGGGTTCAGAGGGTCGTTGTGTAGAAAATCGATTTTTCACTTACTTTTTTGTGCCTCCGAGTGTGGTCTATTCTTATTTTAACCACTGACTTTTGTCATGTGATTCTATTAGCAATTTTGTACTTTTATACGAATGAAATTCATCGGATTCCAATTGCGATGAATTGTCCATTTTTTGGGGATTCATGACACGTCGGTACTCTGCTTTTTATTATCATTATTTTTGGTGCATTATCTTGACAGTGGCGAATCACAATTGTCATGTACAAACAATAATTGATCCAACATGGCGATCTATAGGCTTAAAGACGGCGCAGATTCCTGGTCCCGAAGTTGATTGAGCGATTCTCCGAATTTAATCTTTTGGCTTCCTTCAATCTTAAATCTGAATTCCTTAGGAGCTTCAAATATGAGAACGATCGTTGATCCCAAATTGAATTCTCCGAATAATTGGCCCTTTCCAACATGTTGCGGCTCATGGAACGAGTGATCATGATGCGTTCCTTTTTTCCAACCGTTCATGTTTGTGGAAAGATCCTGGGGAGAAAACAAAAGAAAATACGATTAGAAATTGAGGTTTTTTTTAGGTCCAATGGCAAATGAAAAGGGTTTCAATGTAACCTCGTCAAAGGCAACCCGGATTGAGCCAACATTGGTAGCACCGACGGCAGTCATTGAGAAGAAGCCGTGTTTCCAACGACCGACGTAAACCGCTCTTTCGTTTAGGCTAAACAGGCCTGCGATCCACCGTGCGATACCAGGACTAACACTGAACAATTCACCTACATATAGATTAGAAATGCTCATTTTATAATCATATCATTTCTCTTCAATTAGGGCTGCCATATTTTGATATTTCGAAATGAAGATCAAAGATACCTTTCCTAACATCAAATTCCATTTAAATTGCGTTCCATGTATATTTTACTTATAACCTGCTGCTCTTTTTAGAATGTCTTTCTTACATAAAAGAGAGAAAAGCGCTCAAATGTGCAACAATGTTTTGTTTGCAATTGCGTGTCTTAGTACATTCCCAAAGGGATAATTTCTGTGATTGGCAAGTTAGAAAAACCGCATTTTAAGCAGTTATCACGTGACTGAGTGTTAATTTTTGTCTCTGCTTGTAAATTTGGTGGACAAATATACAAAATGAGGACATATGGCAACCCTACTTCAATTGCATAAATACACAAAGATCATTTGTAATGCGAAAGTTGAGTTTCATGAGCAAAATAGTATAGGGAAAAATTAAGAGGCCGAATTTCACTACTATCACACCTGAAAAGTGCCTTCGAAAGATGACATCCCATTCAACCGGTGAGTGGAAACGATGGTAATCACCAGGTGCAAGATAGATGATGCAGTGATAAAGATTGTTTCTGGATGGATCCGTCATCAATGACTTCTCGTATTCAGGCCCAGCGATCTTAAGAAACAAATTGTAACTTGTTTTAACAAGAACATGAGGCAAATACTTAAATCAAACACTCTCACTGGGCCATCCGATGATCTATGGTTCCTACACCAGCTTAGAGGTCCCATGAAGGACATCAGTGAGTAAACAACACCTTTAACCTGCTCCAATTTGCACTGTTCAACTTCTCCAAAATGCAACACAGTACCATCGGCCGGGCTCACCTATTATGCAAGAAAGTTCTCGGTTTAACTTGACTGCATATTGTTTCTATTGATAAACTAATTTATGTGTTCTTACCACGCAGTCGTTAGGATCTACGGGTCTTGAAGATGCCTTGATGGGCCGACGGAAGAACTCTCCCAGGTTCCGGTATTGCCTGAGATCCTGAACTTCAGCCTCCTCCAGGTTGCATCCAAAAGACCTGACGTACAAAGAGAGAATGGGCTTGCGGGCCCATCTTGGCAGCTCCAGGTCGTTCACCCAGCCCCAGACACGGGAAAGGGTCTTCAACGGAAGCAAGCGGTAACACGCGATCTCCCATTGCGAGGCCAAAGGACCGTCTTGGAGAGCTTTGCGAGCTCTGGACAGCTTGTAGTGTTGGTACGCCACCACGGCCAAGCCAAGACCCACCGGCAGTGGAACCCATCTCAGAAGCAGCGCTCGGTGCCATTTTGCAGATGCAGAATTGGAATCTGAACAAGGTACACAAGGATTAAATATTACTAATCTGTGCCAGTTGATTATAGAGCACTTGTGAAAATGGTGAGCTCAAAACAATGACAAATATGGTAACATTAAGCCTACAGCGTTTGTAGTTTTGTGGAATCAAACTACATACAAGATTGTCGAGTCAAAAAGTAAGTTACACTTGATCATAACTCGAAAAATACAGGAAATTTGTTTAAAAGCCCATTTTTAGTGGATTCTACGTTTCTTTCTACGTAATCACCTAACAATTTTTTATATATCTTGGGAAAACTTTTTTAATTGCTTTCTCAATAACAATTCCGTCCAACTCCTGGCCTTCATCACCTCATCATCTGAGTGGAATCTCGCCTTTTCAAGTTTGTTTTTCATTAAAAATTTTCTTCAAACTGATTTAGTTGGTTGACACGATTTATTGTGGAGCAATGTAATTTGAAGTCTCAAACTGGACTAATATAACCAGGTCAACATTTTCAAGCAAAAAATGCATAATTTTAATTCTGGCAACAATTCTACATGCAGTTAAAATAATAAACATGTTTAGATAAATTTCTTTGTTTGCATTCCTACAAAATTTATTAGACATGACACGTGTTTTGGCTCATTTCACAGGCCATCATCAGATGTCAGAACAAATGACAATTTATATTTCACCAGCATGTATAGACGAGAATCTCTGGATGGAGCTATCATAGTTCTGACATCTTGATAATGGCTAATGAAATGAGCCGAAACCACGTATCATGTCTGAAGAACCTTTGTCGGAATAGAAACAAAGAAATGTGTTTAAATTATTACTATCCCTCAATCATACTGCTGTAATATGGCAACTCCGTAATAAACATGTTATTCACAATTCCAATTTGAGAATTATACTAAATTTGCACTTACAGTTTTTGCACGGCTTCGGGTTTCTATATTTAGAAAATGTGACACGATGCCGTAGCCTTTCAAGTACTACCTTCATTTCCTTCCAATTTCCCGTATAAATTGAACGGTTTCGCTTTGAAGCGATAGCTTACATGCAGTGCCACAGCAGTGAATGCACTTTAGCATGTGGTGTGACAGCTTTGTGAAAGTGGCCTCCCATTTTGCCCTCCCCTTCAGATGCAACCCCGTGATTAATGATCGTTAAATTATATATTTGGTGGCAGACTACTGTAGTGCAAGTTGCCAGTAAGTGCACTTTTGGAATTTGAACGAAGATCACATCCGTGTGGAAATTTGATAATAGGGCAATTCTTGAAAGTATCTTCACTAATCACACGATGCATTCATAGAGGGATTCATTACTAAGCATCAAACAATACAATTGATTTATATTTCACTCAAAACCTTGCAATATTTATAAGTTAAAAAGTTTACGATTATGTATGTACTCGTGTCAAGATCATCATAGGCTCCATGCCTTGTTAGTTATTATAAATGTTGGAATACATAGCATGATGGATCAATATGACAGCATTTATTTAAAGGATTGTATTGGCCATTTTTGTTTTTAGAGACAACACGTATACCGGTCAATATGGTATCGATCACCGGTTAGTTTACCTGTTGTTGCGTAGCGATACTGCAAAGTGTTTGAGGTGAATATCTTGGAAGTTTGTAAGGCAACACACACTAATAACGAACTGCCATCTTTCCGGTGAAGTGGACCCAGTTTATCTCTCGTGGTCCAAACTATCTTTCGGTTCAGCCGGAAAATTGGCGCGGTAGACCTGAAAATAAGTAACCAAAAAAGATACGCGAAATCTTTATTGAGAATGTGTACAATTGTAAACTATAGTTTGGAAGGCCATTCCCATATGCAAGGGCAATTCTGAGCATTTATGGATAAAAATTGCCCTTGCGGGATCTTAGCGGCCCAACAAGGGAAATTAATACGTAGTCTTTTGCGGTCCTTGGCTTTAACCCTGTTGGGTTGGGCACTTATTTTACCGTAAAAGTTGAAGGATTGTGGGGATGAATGGTTATGGAAATTGTGAGATTGTCTCAGCTTACGCATGGTGGTGGCTGACATCGGTTTCCTTGGCTATCTTGAGTCCCGCAGCCAATAGAAGGGCGATGGCCAGCCACCGGTGACGCATCAAGCGATGGACAAGATTTCTCAGCACTGTTTATGTTGTATTTTCATGCAGGGAATGATTGTGTGCAGCGCGAGAAATCGCCAATGCCCGGTTGCGATATTGCGGCGCAGCTTGACATGGTGGTGTCAAATACGGGCGAGTCCATTCCGATAGCAACCGTTATTGTGGCAATGGGAAGAGCAGGGGTGGGAGGTTGGAGAATGCACAGATCTGTCGATGCCAACATCAATAGACACACATATTCTGCCTTGTTTACTCGTGAACACTGAAATTCAAACTCGCTCGTACGAATAACCCCGATCATCCGAACTTGTGTAAAAAGAAATACAGAGTTTAACCAAACCCATATTCTCAAAAATAAAGATTAAGAAAAACTGATTTTGAAGCAATTTAAAATTTCGGGGATAATTTCTCAATTTTTATGTTTGAGATTTTCTATAGAAAAATTAATACAAAATTCTATTCAAGTAAAAAATTCTTTTTTGTGCTGATCTTGAATATCTTAGAAGTATATGCTCGCTTTGACATAATTTATGAATAATCCCTCGCTAGAAAAATCTGTCTATCTTCGTATTTTTCATTTATTTATGAAAGTAGTACAAAAAAAAAAAGTTGTGTTTTGGGGATTTCCAAGAAATTTTCGAACCAGTCTTCTCCTCTTTTATTATTTGTCATCGCCTATATAAATTACTAAGTGACGTCATCGATTGCAAGTTGTAAAATGCTCTTCCCTTTTGCAACCGCACCCCTCATTTAACCCTTGTATGGTTTCGGTTAATAGGAGGGGATTTCGCGGACTTGGAAACAATTACAATAGTATCAAAAAATTCGTGTGCAATAGTAATCCCACCACCATGACGTTTCATGCCAAGATCCAGTTAGGAAACAGCAAACTTTAAGAAATAGGCCAGTTTTATAATTTGAAATAAGCGAGTAAAGTTTCGTCAGAAGTTTCATGATAGGTACATTTTAAATTGACAACTTTCGAAAAAAATAGTGAAGTAGTATTTAGGATTATTTGGAAGCCAAACTTTGCCGATTACTTACCGCAGCAAATGTCTCATCATAATGTTACGCCTTATTTCCTGGATGTTGCGAAAAATGGTACTACTATGCGAGTCGCCATATTGATTCTGCCTGTGTTGCCAGCATAGGAAAAACCTGGTATACCGAACGTAGTATTTTATTTTATACCGGGAAAAATTCTATAAGTGGTATTTGTATGTTTGCGTAGATTCCAATGTTTGCTACCTGTGATTATTGTGAATTTGCAAGAATAACCAATTGCTCACTCTTGTTACTTCATGTTTGACAAAAAGTCATTTATTACATTTGCCTTAAGAATTCTACATGCTATTGCATGTATCAATTGAAATGTATATTACATTGTAATTTTCAAACAAATATGTGGTACACTGCATTCGTCCATGTCGACCCATGGGATGAAAATTGTGTACGTGCAAAACTGTTAAATTAACATCACACGTGAACTGTATCTCGATTACAATTACCCCATGCAACATACGCAACTCCGCATCAAACTGCATTATTTGCGCATGTACATTCAATACGTTTCAACAAGATACATGCATTGCATGCAACCGTCAAACTTGAACTTCCACCACATATCAAACTTCGGAATTGGGACTGTTGTTGTTGCTATTGCCATCATCGTGTTTGCTTTCCAATGAAAATGGGGGAATCCTGCAGTCAAACATGTACCCATCATCTCTCTCCATCCTAAACGTTCCCCTGCAAATAGATTGTATGTACATTGTGCGAATACTTCTGAATGTAATTTAACGGTTTTCTTTGATTTTCAGCTACAAGTTACCACATGTGACCACTCGGTGCCTGGAGACTGACATGGCTGCTGTACTGAAAAGCTGGTTGAATTTTGGAAAGGATAGGTTCCTGTCCGACAACTCCTCTCCCGCGTACAGTTTCAAGTGTTCCGGACAAACTGAAGATCCTCCAGTGTCTTTCACGTAGTTGCACACTGTGTTCACCGAGGTTCTCCAAACGGATACAGTACCGCCACTGTATTTGTAATGGACACCGAC
>WWPM01019740.1:0-11879 GCA_023279145.1 Glomeris maerens | reverse complement strand
TTATTTTTTAAAGAAAAACTTCCTGACGACCTCGCCAAAGGCCAAGAATCCATTGCTCACAGGTAAGTTACCAACATGCAAGATATTTACAACCCTTGTCTATGTTACTATGTACCCCCTGGATCGGCCGCATGTGAATTTTGTAACAAAATATCAGCGCCATTTGTAAAGTTCTACAGTTAATTTTGAAATATTAAAATGCCTAAAAAAAACAATAAGATTAGAGAAAATATAGATTTCCTTTTTCTAATTGTGTATTATTCGACGCTATTGCTTCAAGACAAAGGACTTCTACTCATTTGAAAATCAACAGGAGATTTTTATGGCAACTGTGCAGCAAATACTTTCAAAGAAGACATTTTGACAAATCATGCAATTTAACCTAAACATATTTTGCGAAAAAACAATATTGAGTATACTGTATATCCGAATATTTATTTCTGGCTCAAACTCTTATGCACCAAGATATTATAATCATTATGACGCAGTAGTTGATGTAATATCATTAAAATAGTTGTGCATTTGAAATCGAAAAGTTTAATAATGTATACGTATCCTTTTCAACATATTGATACAAGTTCATTCAACTTTTGAGTAGCTCAGTTTAACAGTACTATATGTACATTAGGTTGTCAATAAAATTTGAATGGTAAAAATTATTGTAAGGGAGAAAATAATGTCATTTGCAAAAATTGCCAAATCAAAATGCTTAAGATTCATGATATAAAAATGTAATAAATTGGTTATTATTAAACAGCAAAATGTACAGTATTATCCAACGTTATTTATAGATACTTCCTTACTTTTAAACCGTATATTTCAGTTTTTTACTTATTTATGCTGCGATTAAGCGCTAATGAATAGTTAGAAGTAGGCGCCAATTGGAATTCATGATTTCAAGAATGGCAGTAACAGTTTTGTAGAAATGTTAGTCTGCAAACCGTAATTTAGAAAAACGAAATATAATGATACATAATGTGAAACACGCCCTAATTTTAGTGTAGTCTATGAAATTGTCATTATTTATGATGATAATTTCCCCAATGCTGCGTACAAAACTATAGGGCCTACATCCTAAAATTTACAATTTTAATAACAAAAAAGTTTGTACTTGTAAGAGAGAAGTCGATAATGTGAGCGCATAATTTTGAAGGTTCTTGTTGTTTGAAAAATGCCCAAAAACAGCTATCTGATCGTTTAATGACACCAGTTGAATGAATATACAGGTCTAAAATCCAAAAAAGTACAGTGGTAAAAAAAAGCTTGTTTTAGTGGGAAGAAAAGTGATTTCAGAGTGAGATGGAAAGGTGAAATGAATTGACACCTTCTTGAAAAGCACTTTCCACCCTTGAATACATTGACAGCATTTCTGGTCAGGGATGGGAATTCAAGTGTTGCTTTCATTATTCAGTATTCAAAATGTACATTCTCTATATATCCCTTTTTTCAGCTTCATAAAACACATAAATATTATGTTATACAATGACACACAATATGGTAACAATATAATATCGTTTTTTAAAAAATATATAGGCCCTAAGCCAATAAAAAAAGCTGAGATGAAAAACCAATGGAAAATATAAGTTACAATTTATCAATGTGAAGATAAAATAAATTACACGTTAAACGTATTTTCAAACACAAAATTGGAAATGAGAATTTCTGAAGCTGTAACTTGCATTAGAAATATTTTTTCAAATGCATCTAGTGCAGCTTTTTCGTTTTTATAAATTTTATGAAAGCAGCTGAAGGAATTCCAACATTTATTCACATATTAATTCGAGTGCATTTCAGGAAAAACCTCGTAATAAAACGAAAGAGCGAAATGAAAGCAATATAAACATGTTGCATGCATTAACGTCGGCGCCCGCAGCGACCTCAAGAATAAGAGTATCCCCCAATTTATTCGGTGTTATAACACATTTTCGGCAAACTGAATTAAAAACACGCCCATGTTTCCTTTTGTAATCCGCACACCGAAACATGCTGATATGGCGCAAAACAGCACATAAAACCATTCACTTATTTGCAGATGAAAAGCTGCTAGTGAACTAACTAAAATTCGAAGTTTAGGAGAGAGGAGCTTCGAGCGCATTCCGTTAGGGGGCGTGTTCAGGGCGGGATAACGGCTGTCAATCATAGTCACGATTTCATCTGGACATAGTTATCAAACATTGTTGATGTCGCAGGGGAAAAAAAGAGGGCGTTTGTGGGAAGATGTTATCACCAAGGAAATGGCGAAAGATGACTTTGGTAAAACGTGATTTGAGACGTCACTTGCGCATGTCGATTACTAACTATAACTCCAACAATACATTTGCTGATTAACCAAACAGAATTAGTTACAAAAAACCAATTTAAATCAATAGCAATCTGTTTTGTTTATTGGGAACAGCACATTGTATAAAACTAAAGGTCACATCAAATGCAGAACAACCAAATGTCCAATAAAAGACGTGTTGCAATAAAAGAAACTTGTTTCAAAATCTAGAAATGAGACATGTGTGTCATTTGGAACTAATGAATCGCCAAACTAAACCATATAGTACAAAAAAAGCCAGTGCAGAAATTGAAAAACATGAAATGGAAAGGTATCATAGTCTGTCAACAAAGAAATATTCTTTTACGAGCCAATTTGCAACTGAACACGAAGCAAAGCATTAATTAAAACTGCGAGATTCATTAAAATAAGCCAACTATGCATATTAGCAATGTGTTAATTACAGCATATTTATATAAATTAACAGAAATAGTGATTAAGTTTAAATTGTCGCTTTAAACTGCCCTAATTCACAATCACCTATTTCCAGCAATTGCAGAGTAAATTATTCAGGAACTTGTTCATTCCGCCATTTTGGACAAATATAAAAAGTTGATTATATATGCATGAAGACAAAGGAAGTATTGTCATAATGACTGGCTATTGAGAATTGTTGTAGCGTAAAATGGCGATCAGCTGGCGATGGTAAGTCAATCGATTTAATCGCCAATCAACCTTTGATGTCACAGCTCATCAATGTCAAATTTGAGCGCGGTCCAACGGATGCGCCATCTGGCGGCATTCGCCACAAACCATTAATTTCATTCCGGTTCATTAACCCAGACGTTAATTATCATCACGATTACACGATTAGCGAGGCTGAGAAAAATTTCTAATGCGCAAAAAAGTGATGTGAGACAAGCGCCGAATTAAAATAAATTTCGATGACAGACAGACGACTCTGACCATCTTCGTCAAAAAACTTCTTTCATTCCCTTTTCCACTAAGAATACTTTCTTTTATAATTATCCAACAATGCATGTACCGTTATACATTAACTACAATAAAACTATGAAATAACTTTGAAATTCCAGCACGAATATTGAAAATAATCGACTATTACACTGTAATTTGCCATTTATAAAATTATACTGAATGAATTTATAATCCTTTGAAAAATATAAACATTTATTACGTCATTTACGTATATACTACTACATAGCATCCAAATGTTTTTATGCATTTAATGGCTTAATTAGCAAATTTTATGGGGAGTTAATTTCAAGAGACAGTAAACTTGACTTTAAAAAAACGGGAATAAAAGGGGCAATAAAAGAAATATAACAGACGAGAGATAATAAGGAGGGTTGAGCTCACTTAATAATAAAAGTGACACTGTGACACTGTGATAGATGAAAAAGTTATCATCATAAAATATGTAGTACCTAAACGTGACAATTAAGAAAGATAATAAAAACGAAATAGCCCTACTTAAGTTTATCCTCATATTTCTTTCAAGTAAAAAATCCAAGAGTTTCTCATATACTTTGGCGTTTCATAGGATTATAAAATAATAAAACCTCCTTCAGATCACAATATTGGTGCAAATAATTGTAGAAAACATTTATTAGTCGAGTGTGTATATCCGTTTCACATGTGCAAGGGTTTTGATAGCAATATCTGTTGCAATTTCTATGTTTTCGAGCAAATTTTCAACCTTGTATTGGTTAATTCACTCGTCTATTCATTCAATGGTGTCATTCATTTCAAGAGTCAGGTTTTCCATGAACCCAACCTCCATTTGGGTTTTCATGTGCAGAGTAGCCTAAACCATGAGGTTTCATTTTAGAAGCATCATCATCATCATCATCACACTTCCGCATTAGAAAGTGTTTTTTTCTCTAGAGGAAAATCCGCATTTGGACAAGATTTCCTTTCATTAATTAGACACATGTATAGTATTGCCTATTCAGAAATCTGCACATCATTATGTGCTTGAAACTAATGATTCAGAAACCTACATAAATGTATTTATGGGATTTACTCATTTACTTCCGGAAAGGGCCTTAGTTTATTCTTTTAAGTTGTTTTTCTAATTCCCAGCAAATGCAACTTGATCTTTAATCAGCGTTCATTACTAACAAACCTCCCTGACCGGTTGGAGAAATTGTTTGAGAACACGTGACTGACCGTCCACTGCAAAGGTCAATTAGTGGATACAGAGTTTTATCTATCTGGTCACGGCCTCACATATCCAAATTAGCATGGGAGCAATTGCATTTCCTGTCAGTGTGGTTTTTTACCAAAAGTTGCCGGTCATCTTTATATACTATTTTTGAAAAGCAAGCACCACAAACGAAAAAGAAATGTTGCTTGACCACCCACAACTCCCACTAGAAGCAAACCGCATCAAAGTGACCATCATCATTGTCAAATGTGTCCTCAATGAACCTCTGCCAACAACAACAACACTCCCATTGTGCACAAGTTGACCCATAAGTTCAACCTCCACTTTTGCAACATAACTCAACTCTGCTTCAGGCTTCAGACACAATAATAGAAATTTACTCTTTACTTGCACAGTAAGGGGTAACATATGTCACATACAAAGACCTACCACGGTTCCAAATAGGAATTATGTATTTAAAAAAAAAAGTGATTGCATTTTTCAAATCATTTTTTTAAGTTCTGTTGTGTAATTGTAATTGTATCTCTTCAAGTTTTTGAATCGCCTCATTCATTAAGGGTTAGTACATTCAGGATTTCTGTGATAAATATAAGGAAACTGCATAGAAGTTCAATTCTTAAATTACCAACAAAAAGAACACTTTCAATCCCAATCTAACAAACGAAACCGTGATGGATATCTATAGGTAACATTCATTTGCGATATCCGCCAAGAGATGGCGTTGTACGCGGTTTAATGGCCGCCATGGAGGGAAATGTTGCCAGGCCGCGGTTCGCTAGTGCAAAAAAAACTACATGTATGGGAACGAGGGTTTTCAATTTGTTTGGAGGGTCTTGAGAAAATGGCGGAACCGCCTCTGCATCGCAGCACTACAATGAGCAGCTTTGAAAGGGACAAAACTGAACTGAAACGGTTTAGGTTTCATTTGCTCACAGAAATGGCGATTCTCACAAAAACAAGAAAGAAAAAAACGCAAACATGCGCAACCAGTTGAGAAGGACAACCAACATCTGTGAACTATCTTTTTCCCTCAACAAACCAGCATTTTGTGCACTTTTCACGCTTGGCAAACCTGGTTCCTATAAATAAGCTAAACTGTAAATGAGAAAACTGAAAAACAGGAAAGGAGAAAAAGAAAGGAAAACAACTACAACCCCAAACTATCTGGACCACCAAATGGTTATTTTATTGTTTTGTTGAATAAAAGATACACAACTGCCACAACTAGTCAAAAAGATAAAGAAATAGTGGGCTGTAAAAAGTTGAAAGAAACACTCATATTAAAGAATTTGCAGATTTTAGGCAAGGTTATTCTTGTAACATCAACATATTAGCCTTGTATGGCCGCCTACAATATGGATTTTGTAGTGAATATAAAATGCCAGCCATAGTTTATGAAGTTAAAAAGCTAAACATGCCAATCATAGTAAACAATTGAACGAGGAACGGTTAATAAAGGCGTCAGATTGATGTTCAACACATTGCCGCTTTTGACACTTCAAGTAAACTAGTATATCTCTTTTCAACAAGAACATTATCTTATCATTTCCATAGGACAATGGGCACCACATAAAGGCCAATACCCCTGATCACAAGATGAAAGTAAGATGCAGTTTCTTCCATCGAGTAAGAAACAAGCCTAACCATCCCATTTTATCTTTTCCTCGAAATAAATTCAAGAAACTTGAAACACAAAACCGGTTTCAATGAATAATTTCTATATATTATCATTGGCTTTCCTAAAGATATTATGAATATTAACTGAAATAACAATTTTCCCATGCAAACTTCAGTATATTTTAATTTCTAATTATAGGGCATGGAAGCTAAAATAATTTTTACGAATTGGAAAACTATTTTCAGTACAAAATCTGTGCAAAACAAAGTAGAAAATACGTAAACAATATTTCACGGGAATTTTAACATTTTAATCCACTATTTATATATATATATATTTCCAGATATAATTGGTAAATGGTATTTTTAGATGTAGTACTAGTATTTTGTCAGTATTCTTTTAAATGAAATTTGACATTTTGCGTTCATTCTAATGTCTGTACTACTTACCTGAATATTTCGTCAATAATTTCAAGTAATAATTGCCAACAAACATTCACATTTTAGCTACAAGCAACAGCTGTTTGCTTTATTGCTTTTTAAACTCCCACGACATCATTTTTTCCTTATTATACTCGCACGTGTTGCAACTTACCCCAAATCACGTGATTTGAATTTATTCCACCCCACTGAACTTATACGCAGCATTTCTTTTCAAACTCAATACAACAACTGCCTTTATATCATTCTTCCTTTCACCTTTATTAAATCACACTTCTCAAACGTTACAATCTCCACATTTCCATTCCCATCACGTTTCACCGGTCAAACCTGAGAAAAATATTGAAATTATTGCTATTATAATTTTACAACAGTTAACAGCCAACAAAAACTGGCCAAACTTTGCAGCTATAAGAGGTCATTGCATTCATGAATTTAATTGTGTTTTATAGGGCTATTTAAGCTTTTCACTTTCAGCCTTCATAATCCTGCAAAAATCTGCAATTACACCCTGTAGTCATAGTGATAAAGTTGCTACATGGAAACTAAATTACTCATGTCAGAGTTTAACGCATAAATGTGAAGTCAAGAAAAAAGAAAACGATATATTCAATATGGTTTTTTGTGTCTGTATGTGTGGTGCATGTGGGCCAATGCAAAAATGAAGTTTGGTCAGCAAATATTGAACGCATTCACTTGTTACAACTCCAGGGTCGTTATTTAAAAGCAGTTGTGCAAGGTCATTGTTTTAATTGTCTTTTGTAATAAGTTAACAAAATATTTGTGTAATTATCAAAAAACAATGACCGAGTGGATAATAATTGCTTCGATATTGAAAGTGCAGATTATAATTCGTAAATTACGCAATTTATGTTATGTAGAATTACAAACTCATCCAATATATTGTAAAATAAAGCAAAAATATTATCCCAGTCAAAATCCTATTCAAAATTCGAAAAAATGCATTTACTGTCTTTCATTTTAAGCTAAAATGCACTACAATATACTAATCTATATAATTTTTCAGTTGAACTAGACAGTTTCGTGCAGTAAGTTGTAAAACAAGGCAAATTAAACATTTTAATAACCAGAAAACTTGCATTATTCTAGGAATTAACTTTGTAGACACATTTAAAAAAAAAGTATGAATTTCACAAAAACTAATGCACTTATTATGCAGAAAACTGTTACAGTTTGTGCTATGAAATGTTAGTTTATCATTATCTTATTATGGATAATGAGTGCAATCTTATGTAGCACATTATTATTGGTTATCATGTTTTATAGACATCGTCATTTGGATGCACAAAATAATTTCAGATTAAATCAATGAATGAAAGTATGGATATAAGTAATTAAAATCAATTTTTAAAGTGAGCTTCTTTGCTTTGCATTTAAAGAATTCTCAGCTGACACAGCGTCAAAAGAATACAAAAGTTTCTGGTTAGTTAATAGTAACATAGAACCTGTCAGAAAATACTTTGGTATGAAAGAAAGACAAACGAGGAGACATTATCCTACTGGTCCACTTTTTGTTTTCCTTGAAATTACCATTAACTCAGCTCACGAAAAGTCATTAAATCCTACTGTGGTCCACATAAGCCTAGTCATGTGAATGGGATGGGAGGAAAGGAAGGAAAAACTTTTCAACCTTGACTTTTATAATGCCGACCAAGTTGTCCTTGCTCTGTGCAGTCGTACAACTCGTCATTTATTTATAGAAATGAATATTCGCAACATATTCAGATATTGCCAGCCAGTATCGATTGCATTTCTAATAATAATAATCTCAAATGAGAATCAATCAACTTCAGTTGAAGTCAGTTCAAAGTTCCCCTCAACGAAACATAATCCAGTTAGAGGGAAAATGTATAACGCAATTCAACAAAATATTCTTTTCATGTATATTCCCGACTTAAAATATATTTCCAACAGTACAACTGATTTATTTACCTCAATGTAGAAAGAAACCGAAAGCAAATCGGTCAAAGTGACAATTTGTATGCTGTGAGATGAACTAAATAGATTTTTTCGGTATCATTTTGGATTTATGTATATTATGAAAATGAAACACATTATTTTCTGTCATATTAGACATTTGAGTTATTGCTATGTTCTGTACAATTATGCAACTTGTATAGTATGCATGAAATCACTGGTTGAGGTTATGAACAGTCATTTGTTGCATCAAATATAAGAAAAATAGTAGATAATTACACGTAGCGCATATATTGACATGAAAATGAAGAGAAAGATTGTATTTTTCTTACCTGTATGTAGTTTGAGCCACAAGTTGGTTTTTTCTTTGAAGAACCGAGTCCAAAACATGCCCAGAAAAGTTTTCCCATCTTCATAGGCTAAAATCAGCTGTTCATGAATTGAATTGTGGTGAAGAAGCTGGGAAAAAAAGATGCTTAATCCAAGTTTGCGAGACAGTTTTTCGTCGTGTTGCACGCACAATTTCTCAACATTTCCACAGCGAAAATTATCCCTTGACACTGGTGAATTTCTGAGGGGAGATTATGTGGTGAATTGCAGGGGCAGTCAGTGCAAATTTCCGTCACCAAGTGCGCACTTTGAACCGAAGTACTTGTGACATAAGGCACATAGAGGAAACACGTGCACCGCATCCACTAATAATAATCAAACTTTTTCTTTCTTTCCTATCTTCACAAACACGCCCAGATGAACGCAGCTGCCAACTACTGACAGAGAGCGACAGCGCCGAGCAGAAAATCAGAAACGTAGACGAAAAAATCTTCAACCACAGCCAGAGAAAAAAAGAGCACGCAACTGATTCGATTTCAACTCCGTTTCTCAGTTGCACCAAACGGCCGCGTATTCATTCGATAGTGGCGCTAGTGTCGCCCATTGAAATAGAACGGACATGTGGAACTTCGGTTATCCGTCAGCCACGAAGCGATCAGCCTGGCCTGACGGATAATCGAGATGTTGTCTAAAACAGTAAATTCAGACATTTTTATAGAAATTAACGCAACAATGAAGTACAATTCGAAATGATTTTTTTCATGAAGTTAATAAATAAATTGAAAAGTGATTATTTTAGAATTGAATTTCGATGTTTTCTTTACAAAAATTTAATGCAGTTATTTATTTCAAACCCACAATTTTATGAGGAAAACTGCAGTTATTTTTCGAAAACAGACGTTATTTGAATAAAAACTGCAGTTTTCACGTACTATAAAACTTAGGTGGCCCTTGCAAAAATAACCTATTGTCTACGTGAAAATTGCAGCTTTTATTCCAAAAATGTCATTTTTATGAAATATCTGCAGTTTGTTCCACATAACATTTGGAACTTTGAAAAACTGCAGTAAATTTTTGTATGGGTTGTCTGAAAACATTTGATCAATGTTGTCCCGAATACAGTTATGAACCAATGAATAAAAACATCAAAACTGACGGTTAACCGAGGTGAAGGTTAATCGAATGACGGATAATCGAGGCTCCACTGTATTATCATAAGCGCCTCTGCCTGGCTCTGGCAACGTCTCAAATTATCCTATTCATTGGCGCCATTTCTAAGTACATATAGGAAGCACTTGAAATGCCGTTTCGTCATTGCAAAAAACCATGAACGTTGTGGTTTACAAGTTTCGCTTCGCATTTGTACTACCAATAGAACTGCGTGAATTTCCTGTTTTGGCTCAAGCTTATTACTATTACGATTGCTGATTTTTCGCACTGCTCAGCGAAAAGCATATGGTGGAAGTTTTGGCACTGTTGTCATGTGATTGCCTTTGCCAGGCAGGCGAAAAATAAGTCTCAAAGTGGGATGGACTGTCAATAGATGTTTGACATTTTTACTTACTAGATGGAGATAAAAATCATGTTTACAGCGTTAATTAATAAATTTTGAAAACATGTGCATTGGTTTGAAAATAAAAGATCTTTGTTTTTGTTTCAGTCGAGCAAATGTCTGAAATCGCAATTCATTTATTGTTCAATGAAGAACAATTTTGGATTATTACTAACACTGCAATAATGTCCAACATAATAATTATCTTCAATTGGAAAAAAGTTCCCACAAGCAATAATATTGACTTTTCAAATAAGGTTTGGCATTATAATACCAATAGACGAAACATATAATTAGGTCATTGCTCTTTTCATATTATTACAATACATATATGTTTACGAAATGCAAGTGCTATAAATGCAAATTGCTAACCTTTCATTATTAAACTAGATATCTTACATAAGCTTCAATTCAGTATGCACCCTACTATTACAAATAATGTATACATAATCTATTCAGACAAATTCTCACCCTATCAACCCTAAAACCAGTTGGCCTACCTACAACCAACATGACAAACTGTAGTTGATCCTCAGTATACAACAAAAGGTAGGCCTACATCAAGTGAGAATTTCTGGAAGAATAGGAAATGGACATGACACTTAGTGGTTGTAACTGCTGAACCCTACAACGGATTAGAAGGGTTTTTTCGAGGATCGTGATGAGGAAAGCTCGTGCTTTTGCATTCAAAAACGCAGACCGACCTCGAGATATAGAAGAAAACTGAATTGGTAACTAAAAAAGACCCAGGTGTCCATCCACACCCTAAATCCCCGGCGCTTTTGTACTAATGTGGAGCATGCACACATATACACAACCCAGAAAAAATGGCGAGGAACAAAATGAGCAATGAAAAAATCTACTCACTATTTGCATTAGACAACCAATTTCATCACACACCCGCTCAAGGAGACAAACATTAAATGTAGTCGTGTCAGCACCCAAGGTAACACGTGTTTATTTTGCACATAGACACAGGGTATATGCTGAAATAAAAATCAATTAGCATGGTTTCACCAAAGATCCACCCTACATAGGGTCGATTTCCCCTATCGAATCCCCCTTTTGCTGATTTTTTTGTCATATGGTTTAACCCCCTCTTCGGCGAAACAGCCGCACCCACACACTCACCAGTTTCACCCTCACCGACATAAATGATGGTCTACCCTTCTAAAATTACATGTGAATATCTGCAAAAATAATACCCAACGCCTTTCCAGAATGTAAATTTGGTAATAGTATAGAATTTCCCTGAAATATTCTGCACATTTTATTGTATTCAGACATTCCTTGCTCAGGGAATAAACATTATTAGATAATATTTATTTGCATTTATGGTTTTCCACCTGGAAACGCATTTCTGTCTGTTTCATCTACAATATATTTGTGTATAGAATGACCACAAAGAGATACAACATTAAATAATAATGCGTATAACTTGCATTAAAAATGTTTGCAATGATAAAAATTAAGAAAAAAGCATAGTAAGGGGTCAACCTTAAATTAGGCAAGTCAAGGCACAGGTCTATTAGTGTCTAAAAGTGGGAGGAGTA
>WWPM01019739.1:0-13308 GCA_023279145.1 Glomeris maerens | reverse complement strand
AAAAAAACCTCCTATCCACCGATTAGTCGGTTCCGCATTTTTCCACGTTTCATTGGAAATGCCCATTACTTTGCCGATATATTATATAGGATGCGGCACAGTAGTGACGTCATCGGTAGGGGAATTAATCGACCAAATTAAGCCAAAACCCCGCAATCACTTCTTTTTCTCACCTGATTAAAAACAGGAAATTAATACATATGTTCATATAGCATCACCTTGGTGACCAGTTTGATTTCTTCATTTGATCGCGAAAATATTGATATTTAAATTTTGCATTACAATGAATTAAAGAACATTTTCAAGTTTATAAATTAAATAACTGACAAATTGTAAAGCTTAATAGAAATAAATATACAAATCTGCACCAAATGCAAAATCATTATTCCTATTGATTGAGAAGCATAATAATTTCTGAACTGAGTATTCAAAATTCTCTTAATACATATAATTGTTCAGTCTATTTTAATTATTTTTGCCTTACTAATTAATAAAAAAATGTGTTTACAATTATTATTTAATTAATAAGAGTGTATCACAAATCACAAAATGATAACCTTTAAAGGTTTTAATTCTTTATAGTACAATTCAACATTAATTTCGGTTTTAAGTGTATTTATATTTCTTGAAACTAAACTATACAAATAATAAGACAAAGGCAAAACGCAGAATATTCTCCAATGAAAAATGTCACATGTGATAAATAAAAACCAGAAAGAAACGAATATATTTTATGCAATATAATGGATTGATTGTAAGAATTATAAGGCAAGCATGCAGAGGTCAAATCTCCTTGCACACAGTACCACATGTTCAAGATCAATTTTTGCGCTCATATTTTTTGTAACCTATACCGTAAATGTCTACTTATTATTATACTAATATATCTGCTTGTTTCCATGACAACTCGTACGATAATGTTAATCTATACATGCATGTATCAACGTGGCTATCATAAACGAAATGTAAATCTGAATTTATAGCATGTGTCTATAAAAGCCGTCATGTAAATATACAGGCTGCAGTTAATAAAGCCAATAATAAAACCGGCAGTGTAAAACCGTCTATCACACTAAAAACAACAAAACACAATAACACTGTTAAATCAATCATTTTCTTAATCTCACATGCACTTTAAACTAAGGCAATAAATTCTTCAAGACAAAGAGAATATCGATTTCTTCTGCTGCACGTGTGAATTGCATTCATATATCGGTCGCAAGGTTCCACATTATTGCAATAATGATTTGCAACTCATGAGCTGTTAAATTGTATAGAATGAAACTGAAAGGTGTAAAATCCAAATTATATTTGTTGAAAGGTCACAGAACAATGATTCATTACATGTACTTTCTTAAAGACATAATATTTTGAAATGAATTATTGTTCTGTGATCTTTAAAACAATAGATAATTTGCATTTTACCCCTTTGAATTTCATACTAAAATAATTTGAAGTAAAACACAGTTTCAAATCATTATTTAAATCATATGGCAACGACTGGTATAGTGCATATCAACAGCAAGAAAATATGTGTGTATACATACATGTGCTACAATAACCATATGGTAACATTATCCAGGGTATCATTGCATTAATTTCCCATCTGGAAAATCCGATATAATACTACCGGCAAAAAATGCGATAAGCATCTGTACTTATGGGAAAGGGAAAATAGATAAGAGAACGTATATAAAAAGGGGCGAATTTGAGACTCCTCCCAAAAATGCGACCATTTGTTACGATACACAGAAAAACAGGATTCACACACACCAGGTGGGATGGGACACTTTATAGATTTGTAAATTTGAAAACCAAAACGCAAACAACATCTGGTGATCTATTAAACTATAGTAATACACAAGTCTACAATGATATTCAATTAACACAAATTACATGATCATATAACTTAATAAATTGTAAATAGACTTACATTCAACATTCAATTACACAAATATTTAATATAATTAAACATTGGCTACTAAATCGTGTGATCAAAATACAGATACAAACTTGCTATTTTACTTCAATATTAAAAAAACCCACCAATATTAAAAGTCTAGAAATTAATTAAGTCGCGCAATATGCAGCAAAACAATTTTATTATAGATCCATTTCAGTCCAACACAGTGCTTCAAATATTGCCAGCAGATTTAAACTTGTTTTAATAAGATTCCAAGTTTGCATTACATTAAAATTGATGTCATTAATATAAAGATTTAATAAAAATAAATTGCCAAATGGCAACCTTGCAATAAAACACACAATATAGCCAATGTTTAATTATATTTAGCCAGGAAATTCGGCATTACGAGTGCTTAAATCTCCCCTAATAATGAAAATGGTTGTGAAAGAACATGTAATTTAGCAAGCCCAACAACAGCTTCAGTATTAAATGTCTCGTTATCGAAAGCGACTTTTACAATGGGAGCTAGGAGCTGGTTTACAATATAAGCTCGATCCTCGAGTCAAATATAATAAGAAATAGGACAGGGCATTCAAAACTGCTAAGAAAATCAATATACTTGCAGTACAAGACATTGCCAGCAATATAACTTAGCCTGCGCCTTTTTTTGTAGTAGATTTGCTGTTTTATTTCGAAGAATAATAATAACAAGAGGAAATTTCCTGCTCTGCAAACTGTAATTTTGCATGAGGGACTAATTCCTTTGGCAAAAGGCCATTTTACACAAATGCAATATGAAAACTCTTATACAATAAACTATACACAACCATCTAGTATATTAAGATATACTACAAGGCTAAAATTTATCACAATATATGACGAATTGATAAATTACTTCTGAAATATCAATAATTATAATTTGTCATCGAGGAAATGAATATTTGGCTGGTAAAGTGAAACCATAAACAAATATACATGCAGAAATGTCAACACGAATTAAATATAATTATCCCATTCCTCTAATTTCATGACATACCAGCTAAATTCCTTTGCATCAGAATATAAAATTAACAGTATGTATATAATGATCAAAATGCCATGCTAAAAACAAAGCTACTGCATGATGAACAAAATTACATAATTTTGAATTAGAAGAAACAAAATGTACAAACAGTTTTTAAAACCTATCTTTACAATTTTGAACGTATATTAGTTTGTATTTGCATATACTGTACAGTAATAAAGCTTGAGATATTCGATCAAGCTTGGTATTTTGCCAAGTCCTCAGATAGTACTTTAGAAAAGATTCTCAAAATCTAATTTATTACGCGATATCTTGCATGGTGTCTTCGCAACCAAACCACAATTAGATATAGATGGAGCTTAGGGACAATAGAAGCCATTAGTCTTGGGCTGTTAGTTCGCTTTCATGGCATAGGTCTATGAATGTCATAATAGATTATACCTTGGTGCTGAAGTCTGTATACACCAAAAATAGTTTAGCCAAATATCGGCCATATATACACCCACGTACAGCAATGCAAATTCGCCATGCATTTTGTTAGATAGTATTTTGCCTGGTTCAATAATGTGTAGCCATTACCTCATGCTATCATGTCACAAATCTTACACAGAGTAGCTAAAGTTTTTAATCAATGCGTGTATAAAGTGGAATTAAAGTAGTATAGTAAATGGCGGTCATAATGCAAAGCACGTGAAGCTCGATCCATTAGCCAAAGAAAATCACGCATGCAATATATTGCTGAATGACATTCAAACCCAAGTATTAAGCTATTCAGAATTTCAATAGCGCAATTAAGTAGGCAATTAAGCATCGAAATTTTAACAAATTCCTGTTTCGTAATTCAAATCAAAACTCTGACAAAAAACTGACTGACTGACTTCATAAACATGTTAAATTATTTCGTTAACGTTGTTAAAGCTGAATCCTAAAAAGTACTGCATCTTTCATATACAGTATAGCTAAATAAATAATTACAAAGTCGTTCTTTAATTATGAGGATTAATGAAGTGCTCAGATTTAGATTACTGGCAAATTTAGTTGTCCTATATCTTAAAGGCAACATAATTATTCACGTATAATCTGAATTGAATTCACATATTCATTTTTATTAACTTGGAAGTGGGGAATATCATGTTTTCGCAATCGAAGTACAGTAATTTAATTGATGCACATACATATGTATAATAAGTATTATCTTCCTCGTGTGAACTAGAAATGAATATACTCAATAATTACATTTATTTCCACGTGTTTCGCTGCCAGACTTCATTTTACACAAGCTGAAACAATATTAATTGAATATAACCAACACTGCACTGACCCAAGAACCTCCTTCCATACTAGACCAAAAATTAGTAATACTTTGGTAATATGTACTACCTAGAATTGATCCCGAGACTATGATTTTCAAATCAATAAAGTAATATCAGATGGAAAGTTTATTTCCGCTGAGCTTTGCACAAAATCCTCATTGGTTTGTTGCATCCTTATTAGGGGGACAGGAAAGTATAAAAACCAGATATAGTTAGAAAGAATCCAGCCAATCACAGAGCACAGACCCTTCCATATTACAATTATACATTTCCTATATGGATTTATGAAGCTTAATGGAACTGATACCGAGACTGATAAAATTCAATCAAATAGTAGTTAGGCCACGCCCAAATTTAATGAGCGGCTGAACTGAAATGGACTATATAATTACGATATGATATCCTTAATAAGGGGCTATAGAAAAATGTTGCTTTTGGCAGCAATTGATTGACAGGTGGATGTTAACATGCAGTAAAAGCTCGCTAATCCGGACCCCGCTGATCCGGACGCCCGCTAATCCGGACTGACAAAATAATTAAAAAACACAAATAAAACATAATTAAAAACACAAATGATTATTTTGCTCCTACCGTGTAACTGTTTCCCTTGTCAAATGTTTTAAATACAGTACGTACACATAAAAGAAATGTCTGTTATACAGTTTATTGGTTGCTTTTAGCATATGCAAAACATTAGTAATTTTTTCCGGTTAAAAATATGTACTTCGGCTAATCCGGACTTTCATTAATCCGGACGACCTTCGGCCCCACCAAGTCCGGATTAGCGAGCTTTTACTGTAGTTAAACTCGTATAATAAATGTGCCAAAACACGTGTCAGGTTATTATACCCTATTGGAAATATCCATTAGAATCCATTGGAAATCATTGCAAATGGACTTTTAAATTAGGGAATAAGGGAAAATATCCCTTATAATCTACAAGAAACGATTGCAAAATGTGTAGAGGTTGGTAATGGACATTTGCAGATCATGGACATCATATGGGTCATTGGGAAATATTTCCATGGGTATAATGAACCTATTTGCGGGCAAGGGAAAATTATTCCAAGTTTCGTAATAAAGTTTAATTGGCAATATATATATATATAGGGCTACCTGGTTCTCTGAGTTGAGCAGTTTCAACTGGTCATTAATTAGAGAGTACTTTGCAGACTCTTCTTTCCGCAGCGCCCTCTCTTTCTTCAGCTCAGGGCTCCAGAAAGTCTTGATACTATGCATGCTGGAGCCGAGTTTCTGGTTCGTAACCTCCAACTCTTTCTTCAGATTCGAATACTCCTTCTGCATCTCTTGCAGCTGCACTTGCAGATCATAGATATACGCATCCTTATCTACTCCACCAGCCCTACCACCACCAACACCACCACCACTTCCAGGACCACCAACACCACCACCACCAGTCATGACAGTCGTTGGATTCGGGGACATCCTCGTGGTGGTCATCATCCTTCCTAAGGAATCCCCTCTTCCAGAAACATACGGGTCCAAGTCATCGATGTAACTCGGGGCACCCGAATGCAAAGCCCTGTCTAAAGACCTTTCCCGCAGTGTCCTTGCGGATGCTGACGTTGGCACACCGATTGGAGCGAATTCCCTATCATCCCTGTCAGTACTATGATAACTCCTGAGTGTCCCACCACCTGATCTCCCAACTGACCGGCTTCTATGATGGCCTGGTGCCGATGAAGCTCTGTTGTCCATCACTGGACTGGACAGGTCATCGTAGCCGTATTCTATACCGCCTATGTTGAAGGCCGAGCTGCTGATGGAATGAGGTACAGGGTCGTGGTGATGCGAGGTTTGCATGAGTTGATGGCCTCCAGAAACGATCACGCCGGAAGATGGAAGAGTCAATGGGCTGCTGTTGTTAGAACGCGAACTTCTAGCTGCCGCAGTGGCACTGGCCGTTTTGCGGCTACTCGACATGTTTCGAGGTTGAGTCACAGGGGGCGCCATGCCAACATTTGCAGCCGATGGATATGGTTTCGATGGCGATCCTTGGCCAACGATCGGCATTTCTCTACGACCCGGTTTCGGAGAACGCTGACTGGCCACCGGCACGCCATACATATCCCGAGACATGGCCAAAAAACCTTTCACCGAACGTACTATATATACCGTTAACCCACCATCATCACCACCATCGTCGTCGTCTTTGTCGTTGTCGTTGTCCCTCCATGTCCATCTGCCACTGGTACCACTGACCGACCGAACGAACACACCTCCACCGACGTCGATCACCGACAAACTCCCGTGAGTCAAACCGTGCGACGCGGTGAAACTGAGTACAAACGGCGCACCAGCACCGCTACCTCTACTGCTACTGCTACTCGCTTTGCATCAAACCGCTACCGTATTTGGTAATGGAATGGATCCATCCACAACTCTCATTGCGCACAAGGGAGGGGGAAGAAGCAACTGTTTAAGACCAGTTTTTTTTTGTACCCCGGCCTGGGAATTATTGAACAGAATCTTTTCATGAATGACATACATCCATCTTGCATCCTTGCATCCATTCATCCGTCAATTCGTGCAAAAAAATTAAAGCACTTGCAGAATTCCATCTTGAATTTAGAAATATGTCGACGTTTATTATACATATTAATTTATTGTTAGTTTTAATATTAAAATTATTGCTATTTACAAATATTTATTTTCAAAGAACATTCAATTACAAATCTTTTGAAATCAAAATTAATGTTTGGAAATTGTTCATATTTAACAATTAAAATCCGATTATTTGCCAAATTAATCACGATTGTGGTGTTTATGCTTCTTTGAAAATTGTGCATACATAATGATGTACATACTGCATTTTCGTAGTCTTAACTGTATTTTTCTGCTTGTCACATTTTATAAAATAACTCAGATTTGCTAGAAAGCGACATGCATTAAACATGAAATATATTTAACTGTTCTAATCTGTTGTTGAAAGTGCTCGCAATAAATGCTAATGAACTTTATCTCCCAAAAACACCGAACAAATTTTGAAAGTGATGAACGGCACACTATACATTGAATTATTTTGCAAGGGAAAATTGTGTAATTTGTCGGAGAAATTAATTATATACTATGTAGCCTCTTACCCTGTTATTTCTATCCGCATCAGTAACGATAATTAAAATAACTGTTTTTCATTACTCGTTTATGACACTTTCAAAGGATGCAAGTTCAATTCATTTGAACAGAATCAATTAAATTTGGATCTTTTCAATCTATTTTTTATAATATATACATACACGATTATGCTCAAAATAAAATTAACAACATATTAAAAACATAAATAATGAAACTGGGGACAAAACAATAAATTGAATCGCATATGCATTAGTATACATTTTATATACAAAAATAATGACAATTGTTTCATATCTTTAGTTATAACTATGTATATTTAATTACAAAAATATTTTGGGAAAAAAATAAATATTAAATATTGCACTTGGAAATTGAATGTAACAATGCAAAGAATGAAAGTGCAATTTTTCGACTCTGTATTATTCTTTTGAGTGGAAGCCAGCAAAAAAATAAACAAAGTATAGCATGTATTATTTTGTAATGATAATTTAGTATCCGCTAGGTGGCGCTACATTAATGAAAATACAAACTCCAGGCAATTGAGTACGCAGCAGAGACGTCATATTGGAAAGCAACGATAAATTTCTCGAAAATGTGGAAACGGCAGTAAACTAGCCTTCCATAAAATGAAATTCAAATTAAAAATCCCGAATTCTGGAATTTCCGATATATTCATCACACTGCAAACGGAAAAGCTGAGCTTTGGGGCATTGAAAGAGACTGTAGCAGCTGTTTTGGACATCAATTTCCGCGAAATAGGGCTAGTATAGATCCTTGTATTTTCGAAAAATTACTCTACATAAGTGAAACTGGACATTTGAATTCTTTTATATTAGGATTCCTTTCAAGCTCAGCTTAAATGGAAAAGAAGAATTGGAAGCAGACAATGCTGCCTTGCTAAACTCAGACTTGAAACTTGTCTCCGGCGACATAATTCGTGTTTTAATCGAAAACAATTACCTAGAGGTGTTTAATAATAATTAAGATAAAGCGTAAAACAATATTACAAATAATGTGCAATTTTGTTCCATTTTTAGGATCAACGAGCGTTAAATATCAAAATGGCACAGATAACGCGACAAGCCGAAGAAGCAGCCGCAGATTGCGCACGAGCACGGACTAAAGATGGCAAATTAATAAATAGGCAATCATGATTTTTAGCTAACTTTAGATGTTGGTGCGAGTGAATTTGTGCATGTAATTCTATTGAAAAATAATAAGAATGTTAATCACAGATATCTCGACAAGCCGATGCTGTGTCGCGAGTCAACTTCGGAACGGATCCCCGAATTACTTCGCAGCGAATACGAGAGCGCAAACGTGGAAACAAGACATGATGCTTTAGTTGTGGCAATCCATGTTCTCATGCTTGAATGCGGATTCAAAACAACGGTAGTTAATATTCTGACCATGTTACTACGGAATTTACAGCCCTTTTTATAAAACAGCTCAGCGTGAAAAATTTATATCTGAACAATTTGACCTTTTTTCAAATCAATTTTGTAAAAATAAAAATGGAATTCAAGTAATTATGGATTTAATAGATGTCATTTCTCAATCTAAAGTGTATCCTAATTATGTAACATTGAGATTACCTAAAATTCATTATGATGGCTTCCCCAAAGAAACTCGACATCATATTCCTCCGAAACTTCTAACAGATCAAAAACAAACTTTACTTTAGAATTTTCACTGGAATCAAGTGAAATCCCGTCATGGAGAAGTTTACCGACTGAATTACATGCATTCATCAAAAGAATTTGAGCTAACTTGCGCATCTTTAGGAAAAAACATCGCTGTTCATGGTAATGTAGTTTTTATATTAATATGATATTTAATTCGTACTGAATCAGTGGTTTCAGATCCATTTAAATGTTGATTATAAATAGGAACCGTATTGAATGCGAATGAAGATTCAACATTTCACGTAGATTTCAACGTTGACGACTTCTGCGATTTGCAAATCAACACTTTCCATTCCTTGAAACGCACTAGGAATTCTACTTTGCCAGGTAACTCACAATTCAGTTTGCATTCCGACATATGAATGAACTATCAAGTAGCATCGTATTGAAATATACGCATTTCAGATCCCGCTAGCGTCTTCAAAAATTTACCAAACCTATCCCAAAAATTCAAAGACGAATTTGCACATAGGGTGATACATGCATTGCCTTGTGGTACGTTTAATTAGTAAAGATATTATTTTAAAGGGCTCAATTCTTGTGAATAATATTCAAGTGTAACGTTGTTGACGTAGACGTGTTGCAACGTAGAAGTTTTGCGTGCGGCACTTTCCTGGATTTGCCTTATGATTGCAAGGTGAATTTCAGAAATCATGTTCCAGTAGGTTTCCAATTTAAATTTGCATCACTGTTATTGCTTATTTCCAGATGCTATTATTTGGTATGCTTGATTTCAAAAGCTTGTGCCAAGTTGGGAAGGTGTGCACCAACTTGAACGAAGTTGCCAATGAACCTCGCCTTTGGAAGAATCTCATGCACTACGAATTCTGTACCAGTAAATCCTCATTTATCAAATCCATCGAAGTGCTGCATGTTGTTCAATTAAAATGTTTTGTAACGTGCTTTAATGCACTTCAATTCCAATTAAAGTCTGCTTCAAAATGCATTACGTAATGCAGGGTTCATACCAATTCGTAATAAATATTAAACGAACACAGTCTCAATCTTTGTCATAACAATATAGCAATTATTTGTTCATTATTAAGGCCCCATATAGTTAATTAATAGATTCCCGTCCGGAAATCTCCAAAAATGGATGCGCGAGTGGTTTTTATTTTTACTTTTTATTCTAAATTGCAATTAATTTGAACGCGAAGTGGCGCTGAAATCTCGTCATGAGGCCCTAACCCTGATCATCTCCAATAATTTTGTCTATAAAACGATCTGACTCGCGCTTTTGTGTGTTAATGCGGACGGGAATCTATTAATTAACTATATGGGGCCTAAGATCTTGCACAAAGGAAATTTTTATAGTTTTGTTCGATCTAATATTGATTACTTTCACCTAATCATTTTGCATTGTTCACACTTAAATACGCACATCCAATTTCACAGGTTTCGACAATATATTGACATATTCCCTTTGTTTCCCCACGAGATTTTGCTAAAAAAAATAATCTAAATTTCCTGACTTTTCCATGTTTTCCCTGTTGGTATGAACCTTGAAAGCTGGTTTTCGAATATAAAAGCAAATCTTTTGAAATTTAGGGGCAATAGAGCTGGAAGTGCAAGCTGAGGAACAACAAATTGATGTTGATTGGAAAAAGGTTAAGTTTGCAATGGACCATACAGCATATGTACGACTAGTTAATCCAGAACGAGAAACGATCATAGCTCAATTATCTTTCAGGAATACCTTCTCATGGAGAAAGAAAGAACACACACTGGTTTCCACACTTGTCGGATTGTTCCCTACTTCGACAGAATCAACCCACCTGAAAGAGAGAACTTTTTCTTGGCAGGAGGAATGGGCATCATTGGTGGATATTACGATCTGCATCCTCAACTTCCCCGCAGTAATCTACCAACTAGTTCATGTTGCCCACAAGATTACGGCTATCTTTAATTAACTACTCAATATCCATTTCGTTTCTTTAAGATCCCGGTTATCCTAGAGTCGGCCCAAGACTCCCCCATCAAGATCTCGAAAACCCTCTTATTGGCCCTATCAGATTTGAGCCGCTTCTGCCGAGATTGGGACCGAGAGGCCCCCGAATTAACCGGCTTTAGATATGAAACGCCCGTGACAGCTGACTTCGTTGCCAGCTATAATACTTAAATGCTATGTCACAATAACAATGAGGGTAATTGAAATATACTGTTAGTATTGGGAGTCACAAATTTGTGTATAAGAATATTAAATAAGAAACTGAAGAAGTTTTTTTCCTAATTGTATAAACAAGCTGTGATTGATTAAGAAGACTTCCTTGTACATTAAAACTGAACTGCATTTATGTCCAATAAAAGTCGAAATTAAACAAATGTACATTGAATATTTTATTTCAATATTATTTACGGATTGGAATTGTTACTCTGTTGCCGATTTAGAATTTGAAATTGTGTATTCACACAGTACGTATTCGTCAGCAGTTATTATAAAAATTAATGTTGGCGACTTATTTTTATTTAGCCAGCAATGTGATCTTAAAAAATGGTTTTTCCCCTATTGCAAATTCTAGAAATGTCAAAAGTTAATGCGTACAACTATGCAAGTCATATGACGTACGAGTCACTTATCAGTTATCTTAGTTTTATCTCAAATAGTCTGATAGTCACACTGTTCTTTAGAAATTCTTCCTAACTGTCATTACAGTTTCAGGTAGACTAACAATAAACAATGTCTGTTACTGTCAAAGTTGTTGCGGTACGTAATTTGGCTTTAAACAAAGATGTTGCGCATGATGCCGAGATGGAAGTTAAACTTACACCGTGTTGCGCGAGGTATTACACTTAATTTAGTTAATTGGCAATTCATAATTTGTCATTCAATTGATGTGATTATGCTGACAGTAACCAGGTAGGAAAGGCAGACAATTTTTCCGCATTGGGAATACGCGATGGAGGAAAATTATACCATGTCATAGAAGACTCCAAGGTACTCCTCACTGCATATTATTTAATTTGTATTAAGTTACATCAAAGAAGAAATTTATATTCAGAAATATTATGTTTATCAAATAGCCAGAGATAACTGGAACTAAAAGAATCCTGGCACCTAAAATCACAAAAGACGCAAAGTATCGTGTATAATTTGTTTCAATTTGCGAAATATTCAATTATTTCCGTTTCATCTTTCACTTTATTTATTAGGATCACTGTGCGTGATGTTATTTGTTGTCGAGATGCTGATCCAAGCAGTAATGCAGTAAATTTACCATCTTATCTTGTGAATTTGCTGAATACTTTGAAACCAAAGGTGTGGCATGAAGCGTGTGTTATTGCAGTTCATGTGTTGATGACTGAACTGGATTTTGTATTCACAGTAGGTATATTATAATAATTCAGAAATATATGCCATGAATACAGATGAAAATGTCAAATGAACAAACCCATTTTGTATTTCATCAAGGTTCATTACTGGGTAACCAAATGTAAATGTGCATTGATCAGTTTTCAAGGCATACAGAATTTTATTGATTATTATTTCTAAGAGTTTTATGACAATTATTGTAAATATGGAAATTAATTAGGATGATGGTGGCTCCAAAATGACTTTTGAGAAAGAGAAATCACACTGGCAGATTGCAGCAGACTTGTACCGTTTAGATTATTGCCATCCGAGATATGAAGGATTCATTTGTCATTTTACTTGTGTTGCTTTCAAACAAAAGCTCTCCATTCAAGGCACTATACTATATTAATTAGTGTTTTATGAACAAGATAATTGAAGCACAATTAATTCGTATGACAATTTCAATCTTGGATTGAACAGGTAGTATGGAAAAAGGTGACTGGGAAACTACTTTCAAATGTGAACTTGATGCTTTGGAATTTTTGAAATCTCTTTCAATATCGCCAGGTAAATAATTCAATATTACACAGTTAAATCAAATATTGCATTTGAAAGAATGTATAAGTAAATTGCCAACATGAAAAACAGAATGTGATAAAGTATTCAGAAATTTGCCGGAAATGGCGAGAAAATTCAAAGATGAAATTGGCATGCCAATGCTCACAGCAGTTCATCAAGAAAACAGTAAATGTAAAGAAAATTATTATTTTAGTAAAATTCGTCTTGGTCAAACAAACCTAATTTGCTAATATAATTTCAACTATATAGTTTCAAAAGGTGAAGTACACAACTTCATGTCAATTCCCGCAGAAATGCAGGCAAGTTGGTGTATAATTAATTAATCGAAATATTTATTGTGGCTAATAAAAGGGTATATGTGCCATATAAAACCAGATCAAAGTCTTAACTTTTCTGGATCGCACTTCACTTGG
>WWPM01019737.1:0-10065 GCA_023279145.1 Glomeris maerens | reverse complement strand
TTTTTTTTAACATTTCCGTGGGACATTTGAATTCACTTCCTGTTAGCATTTCCTTCTGTGGACTTTGGCAAACAACTAATTGCTAATTTGGAGTATCTTAAAAGTGAATTGTGCGTTAGTGTCTGTGAAAGTATAATCTGGAAGACATTATGCAAATGAATAATATGCAAATACGTGACTTTGCAGACGTTGCGGAAACTGGAAGTCAATCATTGGAACTTGTGCATTGTCGACATCCAAAAACAGGTATTCTTGTTTTTATAAATCATTTGAACCGCACTTTTGTATGAATTGCAATTCGGTAGAATATTTTTAAGAAAGCAATTCATAATAAATTTAATTAAATAAATTTCAGGAATTGGCGCAACTTACATGTTTGACGAACTAAATGATACATTGTTCGAAGTAATTAAATTTCAAGAAGACCCAAGATCTTGGTTTATAGGAGATTCAGTGCATAAAGGTGACAGAAAAATAATTTATTCCTTAATTATACACTTTGAAGTAGTATATTAAAAATACTAATCTTTGTGCTCAAACTATAACTACAAATTTCCAGATGGAGGATTTTTCATAGCAACTCAAATGGATCGTCTCTTCATATTTCTTCCATACTTTCTTAATGCAAGTTAATATTAGTATATGGAAAATTTATGTGCTGCTCTTTTATCAGTTATTATATAGACGTGCATTGCTGTTTTAGGAAACTAATAAATTCCAACCAATTGAGCAAATTCTTTTCGATAAAGAATTTCCCTTCGTCGAGCGGTTATTAAATGAAGAGTGTTTGCAACAACTTCTCCTTGTTTCAGATATCAAAAGTAAACATTTACTTGAAATCTAAATCGGTATTTGCTGTTTAAGTGAGTAGATTATATAATAATTATTTATATAGAAACGAATGACATGACTACATACCGCTACAACGAAGAGAAATGCATGTGTTGGTTAGTTAACAAAACGGGAAATTTGGCAAAAGTCCTAGAAAGTCGCAATATACATGTTGGGCAAGGATCTGTTTCGGCTACGTTTGTGAAGAGCCTGCGAGATGTGAAACCATCAAAAGGTTTGCAAGATTAGAAATTAGCCAGCAATATTAGTTTGCGATTTATTCCAACATCAAACGCAATCGATTTTATATTTTCCAGATGAATATCTGCATTATGCATGTGGCCTAATTTGTGAATATTTGCTGCAACAAGTATCAGAAGCACTGATGCTTCGTATGGGGTAAATTTCTGTTTTTTTTAACCTCTTTTACTTCATTTGAATTGGTGGTATAGTGCGATATTTGAATCGTTTCTTTTTGCAGCATTCCAGTGGAATCAAGGGTTTCTTCACCTCCCTTGAAAGTAAGTTTATTTTACATATTTACAGTTTGTATTAGCAAAATGTATTATTGTCAAGAAAATAGAGAAATTTAAAATAAAATTGTAACTGATATGTAACTGAACGATTTGACATTTGTTTATTTTCCAGAAATTTATGTCGCAGTCAAACGTTATACCTGATGAAGACTACATGACTAGTACTTCAATGGGTACCATAAAAGAAAAAGTAAGTGATACGTCAAACTTTTATTACTTTGTAAATGTAGTTTTTGAATGTCTAGTGCTTTTCTGCTTCAAATGCAATGGCAATTTTCTTCAAATCATTTCTACTTTTTCCTTTGCATCTCTTTATTTATATACCACTTATGGATAAGCAGCACCTGCATTTTATGCTGCGCTTGCGCTTTCACGGATACTGTAATTTTCTCATTTTTGTTATTCATATTCCGGTATTTGATGCATGACTTTTGCACAACAGAAAACTGCAATACATTTTCCATACTTCTATAGAACAGTATTATTTTCATATTTATCCAGTTTTGGAATTAATGTAGCATATATATGTACATATTAGAGTTTCCTTATTATTTTCTGCACATTTTTTTATTTTGAAGCCAAAGAAGATGTCTTCCACCCAGAAGGCTCTGGATAAAGTTGACAAAAAGGGGATAAAAAACATTTCGAGTTATTTTAGTCGCAACAAATAATGCCGAGTTGCACATGGTTGTTGAATACATTCGGTTGAAATAGTGTTTTGGATTGATGAATAAAATCCGAAAGGAGCTTTGAATGAAATTTTATTATAACCAGCAAATTGTGTAGACTTAGATTACATGGCTTTTATCTTCTTTTGAGAACTTGAACTGCGACTTGAAAGTCTTGTAAGACAGCGAATGCTTGTATATAGTGCGTATATAGGCAGAATAAACATGATAATCATAATAGCTGTTAAAGTGATTATCACATCCAATGAAAAGTATTGGAATATATTAAGTTCTCCATAATTGCCCTTCAAATGCTTCCCTCCTTTATGGCGAATTATATGTTCAACCCAATAAGCTGCCAAATCTTTAGGGTGAATTGGGTAATCTTTCAGTATTGAAGACATTTCTTGAGCTTTCTTTCTGTAACTGTAATTATAATTGTAAAGAGAATTTGTAAGAAATTTCAATGAGCAAAGTATAATTTACAATGAATCACACCCTTCATTACCTGGGATTCGAAATGATTTCAGTGATGGCATTATATCCTTCTTCAACTGTGAATGTCTGCCATATTAAATATTTACCAAAGCCGTGAGCAGCAATACGAGCCGCGTTAACGTTGTGTTCTCCCAAAGCAGGTAGAGAAAGTACAGGTACACCATGATACATGGCTTCAGTCATGCTGAGAAGGCCTCCATGATTGATAAGAAGTTTACATTTTGGGTGTGCTGAAAGCAAGACAAATTACAATTCTTGCATGGTGACTCTAAAATCGATGAAATTATTGGCTTATTTGATGACATATTTATATTTTAAATTATTGTTTAATTTCAATTCCAGAAATAAGTTGCCATCTTTACAATTAACTAAAGAAAATGGATTTTTAATTTAACATGCAGTTAAATACTGAAAGTGCTGAATTATTTGCTTTTTATTAGCATGTTCTTGGTTATAAATTTATAGTTAAGGGTTCAATTCTGTCCAAAAGCACACTGGATTTACTTCTACACAAGTTGAATTTATATTTTGTGGAATTATGCTAACTTTAGGACGAATTTTAAGAATTCCAAATTGTCAATATTTTTTTTTACCATAAATATCGATATATTGTAAATCTAACTTACCTAGCATATCCTGCAATGGGTACCATTTATGTAGTTTGACATTGCTAGGAAGTAGGCTCATATCTTGCTCATATTTTACAAACACAGTCTGTGGAAGTTGGCGGAAAACTTTAATGAGTCGAATGCGAAGATCTTCTGACATCTTAAGTCCTCTTGATATTGATCCCAAAGAGAAAAGGATAAAGCCATTTTCCCCGGTGTCATTCACAATCTTACTCCATTCCTATAAAAGCAACAAAACATTAAACCTTCGCATAAAGAATATTTATAATTACACTGTGAAATCTCTGTCATTTGAATTTTACCCATGATAGTGCAAGAGATTATTTGAGAGAGGGATATTGTTCACAATCCTGTATATTTTATGGATAATACCAAGTTAATACTGTACTAATTTACACATACTATGAAAATCAGAAGTGTTAATATAGTAGTCTATTACAATGAAGACTCTATGATAGCCCATGAAATTACCTCATTGAGGGGTTTGGCAGGTCGTAGGTGAATTCCTCCAATATGGGCCACATGAGGCATTGATGGCTGTATTCCTGTGACCAATGGGTGTGCATTGATCAAAGTGAAGTCCGCTTTTCGTATTAATTCTGAGATAGGTGGTGTTTGAGGCAACACTTTTCGCACAACTTCAGAATAGGCAGGCATTTGCATATATGCAGTAGTAATGTAATGAACGGTACCTGAAATCTAATTACATAAATATCGTTTATATAATGTCTGATTTTCTGCATGAATTTCACTCTTGGTTTGCAAAATGAATTTGTAAAATCAGGTTTACACATTTATCAATAAATACGAGTAGGGCCATGAAATAAAATTATGAAAAGGTATTATAGTGAACTAGATAAAATATTTTGTGAAAAACAATTAGAGCAGACAGCAAAAGTGTAACATTTAATACATGCTTAATTTGGATTCTTTCATCCTCAAAACATTTCTGATAATAATACTTTATTGTAATCATGTTTGTTGTGATCATAACTTTCACTTTTTCGAATAGAAGTTTATACTTTCATTTTGAGAACCAGTACTGGTGTATATAAATGGGGCTTTTGTTATTACAATATTCAGTAAACGATCCTGGAAGTTCATTGGTGGAATCATTGGGTAGAAAACGTAGTACGTTTGAGTGAATGTAGACAGTGGATTTGGGACATCTAGCCACCATTGGCTGTATGGGAATGTGTTGCCTGAATAAACCAACACAGCTGGAGTTTGAAGATGGTGTGCAATAGCAAGGAGATATTCATTGTAATAAGCACTAATGAGAACAACATCGAATTTGGGTCTTTTCCTTAAGAAGTCTGTCAGTGCTGGGTCAAAGATAGTCGTGTTGCACCAGTTTGTTAGGAACTTTTCTTGCAATTTGATCATTTTCCAGAGATTCTTGCCTCTTTTTCTGTACTGAGGAAACTCGGTGCTTTCACGAAAACAGAAAAAAAGTTATTCTAAGCATTATAGTAATAAAATCCATTCAAATTTTAACAGATATCACAATCTTCCAGTGCAATTATGCTTTATTTTTTGTTTTCCAACTGATGATTGTGTCTCTGATAATTCTTATTGGGTTTGAATTTTGTAAAAACGTTTTGCGTTTAATTTAATGTCTTGTTACAATATTAATAATAACAACCGTGATTGTTCACCTTTACATGGTGTATACATAAAATGAATGCACTAAACTCTCCCTGTGCACTTCGATATTGCGCAATAAGTTGAAATTGGCAAAACTAGAGTACGTACAAATTGTACATGACTTACATATGTGGATTGTTTGCTGCAGCTTCAAGAAATACGTTGTTCATACCAGGAAGATTTTCTTCAGGACGATAACTACTTACATAAGTTATATTATGCCCCCTTGACAATAACTCAGCTATAACTTGATCTATTATTATTTTGTGACTCTTTAGACGCAAAGGCATTAATACAAGAATATCGGCAGATTCCACTTCACATTGTTCATTTGCGAACAATAATGCTACAAATAATATTAGCCACAACATTGTCGGAAACTGCATTCACTCAATGTTTGGTGGTGTTACTTGTGGAAATCCCAAATGTCTTCTGAATTAATTATTGGTGATACGTGGCCGTTTGACACTGATGGAAAAAAAGTATTGTTTGATATTGAGTATAAGCCATAATGCCAAGTATTATTGTACTAATTATTGGGTGACGTATTTGGCATTATTGTTGCTGTTCTTTGCCATGTGTTTGAAGCCAACATTGTTTCACAAAACACTTTCCCAATTTAAAAGACATTAATAATCTTACCACGTATATACCACGTCCAGGTACGTGTTATATCGTACAATTATATGACATTTGGAGAATTCAATAAGGAATTGAGGACATGGGGAATCAGAATTGTCGATCAACAAGTGTGGAAATAAGTTTGTTACTTAATTGAACGCTTTATTATCTTGGCAAAATAACAAAATTGTTATGATCTAAGATTTGGGGGGGATTAATGAATGAAACTAGCACTAAATATGCGAATCCGAAGAATTCAAAGCGATTAATAATTTTATGCTCATGTCACAATTAGTTTTATATACCTCTATGTAAGTAATTCGAATGCATTTGCTTTTACAACTACAAATAATGTTGATATCAGATTTTTGTTGGATATACGCCAATATATTCTGAATTGCAGAAGACAACTAATGATTTGCTGTACAAATTAACACAGTTACATGTTCACATACTTGGAAATAGGTTTTTGAGCACCGGTTTCGGTGACTCTGCAGGGTGACAATGATTTTTGCATGAAGGCCATCATGTAACCACATGAGCAATGCATTTAATAGCTGCACACCCATCATTGTGGAGTTTCCATTCACCAATACAAAAGAGATGTTGCTCATAATTCTCAAAAGTGGCGGGGTTCCTGGTATAGGATGGCTCTGAATTATTTGGCTATATTGGCAGGCATTGAGGATATGATGTTTGTGAATAGAATTGGTGGAAATGATCTGTGATCCATTTACAGTACTGTCTTTAAAAAGAAATTGTTATTAATATTTAGATACAGGAGCTAAGAACACTGTCATGTTCCGTTTTCTGATTAGGAAAACTAATTTATCATGAAGATTAATATAATGATGCTTATAAATTGAACTTAGGGATTGTTGCATGAAGTTTGTTCTACATTCTTGTGCTGTTGCATGATAGGAAATTACATTTATAATTGGAAGATCATTTCATTTCAAAATTAGGTATTCAAATCTCATTCTAAATAACTTGAAAAAGCTGTAATCCAATTGAGTCAGTATTTATTATGTAAGATTTTTCATTGATTATTTTGAAATACAGTATATATTCATTTCTGTGACTTGGAGAAAGTGAAGAACCCTGTAGTTTGTTCATTTGCATCCCACTTGACCAATGTCCAGTATAACCATATAACCAATTTGAGCATGCAACAGTTATCTTTTTAAAAGTATATGTATGTAACTTAATTGGAGATCATGTTGAAGAATGGACCATTAATTCCTTTACTAAATTGTTTCAAATTATAATAAATTAACAATTAGTGCATGAAGATTGGACTAAACCCAGTTGAAATTGAACTGATATACTAGTCATGCAGCTATATACAGTATATAGCAGGTCTTGTTATATGTATGTACGTATATAACAATAGAGAACTTGTAATCTTTTTGGCAAGCAACAAAGGGCCTGTGCACTGAAGTGCCATAAGTTATGTAAGTCACTATATATAGGTTACGTCATTATGGTGATGAATCTTTTCTCCAGGAAAGGATAAGCGCAGTTTTGCTATTTTGTGATAGTGCTTTGGTCCTTCTTCGCTTTTCATGCACTTGGCCATTATTGTGCCGACATATAAGCGGACACAATAGGCCACGGTTGCCTTGAGCCGGCTGCTGCAGGACGTGGCATTCACACTCTATATGTTCCATATATCTGGCCGATAATAGCACGTGACTCAATGTATATGCGGTTGCTTGTATAGTATACAGTAGTATACAGGTTATTGATTGATCAATAGCTGGATCGGTTGCGAGCAGAGCAACATTTCTTGCCTGCCTGGTTTTGTTGCCAACTATATATCTTCTATCAGATATGGGATTCGTTAAGAAAAGTGCCCATCAAGCATGTGTGGGGCCATTTTTTTTACTATAGCTCATTTGGGCCAAGGTTGTTATTAGTTCTATATACAAGGCTGGTCGTATATATAGATTATTATCTTTATACCTATACACACTGCGATGTGGCATTCAGTATAGATTCTATATAGATATAGGTGCTGGGAATGATGACGTCATATTTCGAAATGTGAATATGTGACGTCATCAAAGCAACAAAATGAAATGCAGACAATGGATAGAAAGTTGACCGATTTCAAATGTTTGTATTGTCTAGGAAAATCAATTAAAAATGATGGTAGTAATGAGGCAGACAGTCTAGGGAATTCTCATTGAAGAAGTTTGGATTTTGTCCTCAATAAGGCCGCCATCTTTGTTGGGTTGAAACTTAGGATTTCATTGGGTGCTATAGGCTCCATATACAAATAACTGAACTCAACTCCTGCAGGACTCCTGCAGGGAAAAGTGCAATTAGCTTGATCTGTTCGTGGAAAAGTTGGTCGCATTTTATTACGGCACATGAGGGCAGCCATTTTGGAAATACTGTATAGTTATACTGAGCTGGGGCTTGTTGAACTGATGCAACTTGCTATCGGCTTGAGCTTGACGTCCAGATTCAGATCAATGCTCATTATGTCATCTTTTGACCACGTCTCAATTGTCATTCATGCAACAAGAATGGAAGCAGCTTTATGTGACAACCAAGTGCATTCGGTTGTCAAGACCATGTCAAAGAATTTCAACCTGCTGGATTCTCCTTCTCCTCATTCAGTCACATGGTCGGTCTGTCTCTGGTCCTCGAATGGTTCGGCTTTTTGACCAGAGGGATCTTTCGTTCTTTATGTGGCTTTATGAATGCCCATGCAATTCGGCATCCGGTGTTTTGTTGTGGCCAAGAGACTCAATGCAATTAATTACCTTCTATGCAGTGCACGTCACAGCATGACGTTATCTCAGCAGTACACCATATCATCTATACACAATAGTCGTGCACTATTTACGTACACACATCTCTTTTATATCTGCAATCCAACGCAATATCTTCTTATCCCCCTTCTCGTCTCTTTATTGTAAATTTGAATAGTATACCTGACTGCTGCGAAAGTTTAGGCTCAAGCATACCTATATAAGTAGTTGTTTAGATGTAGTTAGCTCCAACACCAGGGGGTCGACCTTGTTACTGTGCTTCCCATATACAAGGTTTTAACTTATTTTTGTTATGGAAACGTGTAGTCATTGTATATAAGGTAGTTGTTGAATATCACATAAAATGAGATGTAGGATATACTAAAAGTTTCATGTATAGTTGCACTTCACCTTGTTTTTTTCTTTTTCTTTCACTATACTTATATTTTACTTTCATTCTTTGTCGTGAATTGTTTTGTGATATTGGGCAAAATGAAGAGGATATGGACAACAATTATTAGGTAGTTTATTCAAAATGACATGTAATTTGAATTTCGAAAATCATTGCATATAATAGGATAATATCGAATTAAAGTTTGTCAGGTGGAGCTAAATATAATCTAAAATGCCAATTTGCTTGTGGATTACCCCTTTGAAGCCTTCCCTGAAAATTATAATTAACATTGGAGTTTCTTCTTGTGCTTTGCATGGGCAAAGTTTGTTTCATTGGTTTGTTGGTGGCTGACTATTTATTGGAGGAGAAGGAGTTGGAAGAGGAGGAAGGGATGGATGAAATTGGTTTTCAATTGAAACAATATGCGCAGATGTCATCGAGTTCCTGTTTAAAGCATGTAGGAGTTGAGTTAGGACAAAAGTAACGTTAGTATATCAATGGATAGTATATGCAGTGAAAAAGGGAACAAGTCGCGGAAGGGTTGTTTGAAAAGCACATGCATGATGCTGCTGTCATCCGGTTGAAAAGCCAACGACTACATCTCATAATGGTATACAGCACACACAGAATATATAAAGATCTGTGTGCACATATATTGCACATTGAAATGACGTCGATTCCTCATTTGTGTCTCTCCTTGAAAGCCGCAAAAGCTTCGTGCTTCTGGCAGATGGAGCTCGACTCCTGATTGTTCTTGCTTTATGGTGCATGAATTTGCACTTTAACGACGGCGGAAGTAACCAATGTTTTCTAGAGATTCGGTTGGCAGAATCCAAGACGAATCTGCAATATATATGTCCACAACTTGGGTGCATCCAGCCTATGTATTTCTTTGCTATTTCATATGTGTAGTATATACAGTACTAGTGGAATTTCTTGACTCGGTCAAGATGTGTATACATACATAAAGAGCAAAGACATATAAGATTTCCTTCCAAGTTTGGTTTGGATTCAGCGTTTGTTGTTCAGTCCTTCAAAGAAAATCAAACAATGGATTCATATACTATTTCTTTTTTAGCTAGTTTGGATGTCGTCTATTTTAGAATAATGGCTTCACTCTATGTTTTGTTTGATTTCACAAATTGCACAAATATATTGATGCATGAGAATAATGGCTTCTTGCAATCGATGCAAAGCTGTACATTTGAAATTCCGTTTTTAAGTTCTGTAATAATTGAGTGAGCATAAATATTGAAACAGCTTTGTTTTGAGGTATGTATTTGTAGATTATATGATGAGATGGACTTGTGACATCAGGATGTACATCAGTACTGAATTTCCAAATTCATCTTAAACAGGTTCGAGTTCAATTTATAACTTTTCATTATTGTTGTTATAAAAATATATACGTATATATCGATCAACAGCTAGGGAAACTCATAATTTATAGAAATAGACAAACTATATGATGGAATTTAT
>WWPM01019735.1:0-37945 GCA_023279145.1 Glomeris maerens | reverse complement strand
TTCAGAATTCCTATTTCGACAGCCCTGTATCCATACTTGCTTCCACCCTGAATATATTGAATGAACTACGCGTATCATAATTGTAGCCCATAGGCACGCAATAAATTGATTATTGAAATTTACCAATCATGAAAGATAATATCAACAATGCACAACGTTCTGTGCAATTGTAATAGGATCCCCAAACAAATCTAAGTTCACCTTTCCACATCATATGATAACCAATTGTGCATTTTAGTGATTTCGGCTAAATATTCATATACAATAAAAGTATTTGTAGATTACATTAAAAGAAAAGAGATAGTAAATGTCATTATGATTTTTTAAGTGTAATTCATTGCCCCTACCATTGGGAATGCCAACAAATCATTAAAACAGTTACAATCATATTCATTTAAAAAATTACTGCTTTTTATCTTTCTTTTTTTTTAAAGCGGTACAGGGAGTGTCTTAAAGGACAACCCTGTAATTTCCTGCTTCGAATGACACTGATAAATGATCCCAGACGTAAGTTTCAAAAATCTTGAAGAATTACACTTAATGTTATAGTTTACGACAATATTAAAGTCACTGTGATACCTATTATTACAGTCTTGTTGTCATCATTATACTTTCAGTATAATCACCATTATTAAAATGGTATCATGCTAATTTGTATCCCCTCCAATTCGCTAACAACTTAGAACATTTTTCGGAAGACACATTGCAGCAATAATCACCCATACTTATTTATATATAAATGCGGAGTTAATTTTTAATCAAACCAGGAATGTTCCGAACTTGAACATCAAAAACTCATTTAGCGACTTTAAAATATTTTGTTTTCAAAATTGATGCACAAGATTCTGCTCTGAATTTTCGCATCTGAACGATGCACAATTCGCATAATGCATAGTCTTAAAAGTTCAATATACACATTCTCTTACAGTGAATAAACACTATTTTAAATATAAAATCCAAATCTTCAAAAACTTTCAAAGCTGTAGTCATGTTGCAAATTTTGAAACTGGTATTTCTCACGCTTGTCCAAAAGATACGTGCATCTGTTCAAACTCTTAGCACTTGCTGACAACAAACTTAACATCACACTGTCATCTACGTAGGCAAATATACTTACTTTGCCAGTCCTGGTAGCAGTGACACGGTACCATCTTGCATCCGACACAGGCGAGTCGACCAGAAGCCTAGCAGGTGTCGACCCGGCAGCTCCAAAAGAAAACCTAACTCTCGAGTTGATGATTTCAATTGCCAAGAAATCCGAGCGACCGCGAGCAGAAGCACCATAACGGTACACCAATAATCCTTTGGTGGCACTGGTAGCGAACATTATGGCAATGGACACATCATTGATTGAAGAGGTGGCACGAGGCAGTGAGAAAGCTGCAAACGAGTGTTCTCCGAAAGACTTGGCACGGTATTCCAGGGTTTGGTGTGGAGGCACCAGGTTGGGTCTGGGGTCATCTGATGGCCCGGACGATTGGGATAATTGGCATAGGGAACCATGGAAGCGAGGTCGGCAACGACAAGTGATCATATGTCGCACTGATGTTGATGCGATAGCCACTGTGTCACTTTCTGCAAGAAGTACTTCAGAACGAAACACACGCACGTTGCTGCTGCATGTGCCACCGTTGAGGCATGGCGAACTGTCACATGGGTTGAAACCAACGTGAACGTTGGCTTCAGGAAGACCACTTTCTAAAAGTACCTGTAAAAATTACAATGCAGTTTTCAGGCAAACAAGTTGCTGCTACATTGTTTTCAAATATTATTCCAAAGTGGCACAAATGAGAATTTGCTCTTCAAGTTAATACAGTACATAAAATAATAATAATAAAAAATTAACCGCTCTGTATTCACAATCTCTGTAAATTGAATACAGTATAATTTCCGTCGCTTGCGTACATTACTATATTTTTCTAAAAGCAGTTGGAGTTAAAAAAAAATCCTGACTTCCAGATTAGAATAGCATATAGCTGTATCCGATATAAAAATTAAGTTAATGTCATACACGTCAACGTACAATATTATACAAATATAAAGTTCCCATATTACCATTTACGTGAACATTTGTTAGTCTGCCAACCTATCACAAAAATTGATCGAGTTATAATCAGATCGACCATGAAGAGATGATCCAAGGTCACCAATGACTACCCCCATGCCACGGTACAGAGATTTGTGTCATATTCCTTGTTGTCTATTGCTCAATTTCAAAGTTAATGTTGCCAGATATTCCGGCCCCATTTGTAATTTCTCAACTGGTTATTGTTTGTGTTCTGTTTGTTATTGAGAAGATTTGAACACAAAAATTGAACCTGTTCACTTCATATTTCTTAGAATAATATTGTGAAAAACAAAGTCGTTTTAAAGCAAAATTGCGCTGAACTCCACCAAGTTTAAATACTGAAGCCAGGTACACAGTAATTGGTGGTAATATAAGGGAGTAATCGCAATCTTAGGTTTGCTGCAACCTCTTTGTACACTAGCTTCACTACCAAACCAGTGATACAACGCAATGAAGCGCATATTGTTCATCGGAGTTACTTTAATATGAAAAGACTTTCTAAACACCCTGTAGTGTATTTTTAATATGAAAAGTTGCTAACCTGGGTGAGAATTTCGTCCGCTCTACTGGCTGTTAACTTTCCAACTAGTTCCCTTTTGGAGACTGGTTCACTAGCAGGTGTCCTCAGGCCAAGGAAAAAATCGGTATAAAATGGACTGATGGGATCAGAATCCTGCTTATCGTTGCTCGTTGATTGCAGAAAAGCCATTGCAACTGGTCTGATGGCTGGTGTGAGAGATGACATCATCCTAGCCACAGCATTCATCATCAATGGTAGCCGTCGTTCTGCTAGCAATTCCCTGACACTAACGTTGTCCACTCGGATAGCAACACTCTCCTTGAGTAAAGCTTCGGTCACCTCTTCAATAACCACGGTTACTGAAGTAGTTGCTTCTGCATGAACCCCATCTCCACCTGCAACATCCAGGGAGTATTCTCCAGCAGCTTCCATCTTTGACATTCTTAAACCGCAGTCTGCGCCAACTGACAAGAAATCAACCGGCAATGGAGATGTTAGTCTGCAGCTGAAATCATTGGCTTCGTCTGGATCAGCAGGCTGGACATGTGCTATGAGGGAAGGTTTCGGAAGAGGTGTGGGGTCATCAGAGGTCACCGAGTACACAGTGACTGACAGATTCCTGGATGTGCTAGGATTGTCGTTTCTGTCAATTATCTTAATAAAGACAGTAGAACGAGAGGATTTCGGTGGGTGACCCGAGTCAGTCACTTCAATGATCACTCTAAGCTCTGGTGTTGCTTCCCTGTCAATTGGACGCCTTGTCCTTAGGACACCTTCAGCAGAGTCGACTTCTACTAGATCAGCATTGTCGCCTCCAACAATAGAATACTTGAATGGGCCACTATTTGGCGGAATATCTGCATCAGACGTTGACAGCACCGTGGCAACGGAGCCTGCGGCTTCATTCTCGGCGATCGTTCCAGATCTTGCTGAAGATCCAAGGAGTGGAGCGTTGTCATTCACATCATCGATAATAATTCTGACGTTGCAGGTTTCTCTAGCTGTGATCACAGTACCTACACCTGCCACTTCGGCAGCGAGTGTCAGGTTGTAGAATGGAATTGACTCGCGGTCGAGAGTTGCAGCCACTCTGATCTCGCCAGTAAGGGGATCGACTCCAAAAAAGCCCTGATCATCTCCATTCAGAATCAGGTAAGTGTGACGCCTTGTTGGCGAGTTGTGGTTTTCCCTCATGCCAGCTCGAACAGTTAGAATCACTGTACCCAAGTGGGCAGATTCCTTGACATGGCCTTCGTAATATGAGCGCTCGAATTTGGGGGCCAGCAAAGACGGCCCATTGGAACCATCGTCTGGAACAGCGTTTTCGGTCCAGAATCGCTCGATTATTACCTATGATATAAAAACCAATCTCGCTGTTATAATGCCAAAAAAACATTTGTAGACGACGTGGATAAAGGCAGGGGACGTTCGGCAACATCTTATTAAATATACGTGTATATACACAAGTGATTAGCTACTCATATAGAAATCATCGGCATTGACAAAGATGGGAACATTTATTGCTTTCGTGGCAATATTTACTATTTATTATCGTAACTGCTTAGAAAACATAAAACAATGCCTCCAACTGATATACGTATAGAGGTAAATGTAGATCTAGCATTCATGCACAATTTGAAAGAACGAGCTGTATGAAACTAGAATTATAAAATTTTGTTATACAGTAGAGTCTCGATTATCCGCGCGTGGGGAGGGGGGGGGGTCGGGGCTCAGCCTACCGCGGATAATCGAAAAAACCGATAACACGGAGCATCGTCAAAAAAAATATTTTACAATTTACACACTGTACTGTACATATTATGTATGTAACTACACATATATAAACAAATTTACATTGTGCCTCTGCTGCCTAAGGAGAAACTGAATCTTCGTTGGGCGTGGCAAAACAATGACGGTCACCCAAAGTTCGGCTTATCCGAGTATTTCCGGTTTAACCGCGGTGACATCGCGGTTAACACAGAGCCCTCGGTTGTGACATGCACCACGGTTAACACGGAGCATCGGATAACCGGGACTCTACTGTATATTATTATGTTGTGTGGGCAAAAACGTTCTGAGTTCACTTTCTGAAGCGTTTAATTATCTAATTGTATGCTAACAAGGTTACCGCAATGTCGAAGAGTATGCATTCCATTAACACGTTTCATTGCCAGTAATAATTATTTCTTACCTGAGTCTCATCAGTGTCGTTTCCACGTATGGGTCCTCCATTCTTTGCTATCACTGTGAGCACAACCCTCTCTGCAGATGTTGGTGATGGTCTACCCATGGTCACCCTGTTATCTGGCAACCTGCGCAACACTGTCACCACACCTGTGTGCGGATTGACTCCAAATCCTTGGCTGGCACCACCAACAAGCAAATACAGGACATCGCCATCATCTCCCTGGTCAGCATCTGTGGCCAGCACTGCACCAATCCTTGTGCCAGGTTCTGCCGAAGCGCTTACTGCAAACCTGAACACAGGCTGTACAAATCTTGGGTAGAACTCATTGTCACCGCGAATACTGATGATCAGACGAGCACTGGCATACAATTCCGTCTCAGGGTTGGTGGCAAGAACGTCCAATTCATAAGTAGTCTTCTCTTCATAGTCGAACACAACAAGTGCACTGACTACACCAGTGTGGGAATCAACAGCAAAAGATTCCCGACCTTCTCCTCCTACTACAGCGTATTGGATGACAGCATTGCGACCGGAATCTGCATCAGTGGCAATCAGCTTGAAGATGGACACACCAACAGAAGAATTCTCGATGATCTCGGCTTCATATGTCGCACTGGCGAAAACAGGTGGGTTGTCGTTGACATCAGTTACAGCAACTGTGAGACGAGCTGTTGAAGATAGGCGTCGAAAGCCAGCATCTTCTGCAGTCACATTCAACTGATACTCTTGGGTTGTCTCAAAATCCAATGGGGAAGCGATTCGAACTATGCCAGTATGTGGATCTATAATAAACCGGGAATCCTCGCTGCCACCAGTTATCGAATATGTAACTTCTCCATTGAGCCCTATACAAAGTTTTGCAAGTGAGAATTAATCTACAACTAAGTCACTATATCCTAACAGAAATAATGAAACACCAGTGCTGCAGAAATATTTAAATTCTTTTTTAAGTCAACGCACTTGTTTCATACATGATATAAAAACCAATTCTGAACATTATTGCGACGTGGTACGTATATTGTACGAAGGCGAGTCAAAAAATAAGTTACGTTGATCATAACTTGAAAGATACAGGCAATTTTTTAAACTAATTTTTATTAGATTCTACGTTTCAGAATCTACTTTTCTACATAATCACCTTTCACTATCAAATTTTGGCATTTTGTGTCCCTTGGGAGAATTTTTGTAATTCCTTTTAAAATAAATTCCGTCCAACTCTTGGCCTTCTTCACCTCATTATCTAGGTGGAATCTCTCCTTTTCAAATTTGTTTTTCATTGGCCCAAGCACATGGAAATCACAGAATGACAATTCAGGACTGTATGGAGGATGCTCAAACGCAGCCCAGCCAAATATGCCAACAAGATCCTTCGGTGGTGAGTGCGGAGTGCGGGGTTGTCGTGTTTCATGACAATGTGCCACGCCGCACCGCGCGCATCACCAAGGATCTTATTAAAATCGGCAAATTTGGCTGGACTGTGTTTGAACATCCTCCATACAGTCCTGTGATTTTCGTGTGCTTAGGCCAATGAAAAACGACATTTAAAAGGGGAGATTCTACTCAGGTGTTGAAACGAAGAAGGTCAGAAGTTAGACGGATTTTTTTTTGAGAAAGGAATTTCAAAAATTCTCCCAAGTTACACAAAATGCTAACATTTGTTAGGTGATTACACAGAAAAGTAGATTTTGAAACGTAGAATCCAATAAAAATGAGTTTTTTTAATTGCCTGCATTTTACGAGTTACGATGAAGTGTAACTTACTTTTTGACTCACCCTTGTAATAAAATGAGATTAGGATTGGCTAAGACACAAAAATCTACCAAATGAAAATTGTGATTGCTATATCAATTACAAGTACATTATTTATATTTTATAAATTGAATGAAAAAAGTTAAAAACATTTTTTTGAAAGATGTTACTTAGATAATTTAAAATAACATCCCCAACTGCAGAAAAAAAGAACCTTTTAAAGTGTGATATATACGAAGATGCACTCTTTTAAAAAATAAAACCGCATTGAGAAGAATGTTGCGTACCGTCATCGGGGTCAGTTGCCGACACAGAGATGATCTCGGTTCCCACGGCTTCATCTTCTGCCACGATGACTTGGTACCGCAGAGCGGAAAACGTAGGTGTATGTTGGTTATCGTCGGTGACGATCAAAGTCACAGAAGTTTCCACGGTTTGTGGAGGGACACCACGATCCGATGCACTTGCACGCACTTTGTACCAAGAACCCTTACGGCCAGACAGTAAGGCTGTTGCTGTCACCCATCCTAAACATAAAAGAAATCTTTGTCAATAATAACAACCAATAGAACACCATTTTATTATACTGCCAACGCAACAAAGTAAATATCCATTATTTTGCAAAAGCTATAAATAAATCCTTAGTAGAATTCACAGCATACAGAATACCATCTTGAATATTCGCAGTGTAACTTGTTATTGTCGGTATTTTTAAAGACGTTTTAAAAGGACCAGTACGTAGTTTAATTGTTAGAAACGACAACAAAATTGTTTTCAAAGAATATCATGAAACACAATGAGTGATCTGTCTAGGATTTCGAATTGTGCCAGTTCCAATGTTGTAGGCAGATAAATATACAATTTTTCTATTAATGTAGAAGACAATAATATTCTGCTAGCACAGTTTACTATAATTGCAGTCAGACCATCTTACAACAGTGCGTGTAAGCAGAAATATCACGTCATGTTGATACAAAAATGCCACATACTTTGCCTAACTTTGTGCAGTGTTAATCAAGAATATTGACTTTAAACGAAAATGCAAGACAGCAAAATCCCACCTGTAGTCTTGTCGATGGTAAAGATATCAGAACCATTTCCTCCAACGACCGCATACTCCACGTCAGCATTGACGCCAAAGTCCTCCTCATCAACCGCTACAACTTGCAAAACTGAAGCTCCAGAAGTGATGGATATTGGTACTGGTGAAAAGTACGATGACTTCTGAAACGCTGGTGCATGATTGTTGGCATCTATGACATGCACGGTCACAGCACACTCAGTGGATAATGAAGGTTTGCCATGGTCCCTTGCGATGATAACCAATGAATGGGAGTTTTCCTCTGCAGCCGCAGCAGCTCCATCCCTCTCGTATCTGACTGCTTTCTTGCTGAAAAGTTCTCCACTGGCTGGATCGATATCGAACAAATCCGAAGGTCTCTTCAGTGTGTAGGACACGAAAGCATTGGGACCAGGTTTATCGGAATCTGTAGCTGACACGCGACCAACGAAAGCAACAGCTCTTGGTTGTTCAGCCACTCTAAATGCATAGTTTGCCCTCTCACAAGTTGGGGAATTGTCGTTTGCGTCTTGAACAGCTATTGTCAATGGGGTCTCTGCTCTCCATGAGCCATCCAAAGCAGCTACTTTGAGCACATATTCGTCTTGCATTTCCCGGTCTATGGGCCCCGCAACGGTGATATTCCCACTAACCTGAAAATTGTAACAATATATTAACACCTGATATTGAGCAAAATATATATGTAACCCTATACATATATCATTTCATAATTCGCATCTAATATTCCAAATCCCGTTTCAAGCACTGTTTTTGTATGAGACACAGGTTAGACTCATAATGTTGACATTTATCTTCACATGTGTAATATGATGTTTAGTAACAGCAAATGTGATAATTGAAGAAATGCACACAACATGTCTTATTTACTGCAATTTTTGTAAGGGCCTCAACCCGATCTCTTTAAAAACTAATATACCTGATGCAAGTTACAAAGAGTTGAACGCAAAACAGAATCAAAATAAAATTCATTACTGGGTCTATTTTGAAGCGATTTCCTGGGTTTTCGGTGAAAGTGTAAGTTGCATTGGCATTCGGTCCAGAATCTCGATCCGAAGAAGTCACTTGGATGACGAAAGTGCCAATTGGTGCATTTTCAGTGACATTGGCGCTGAATAACCGGGTGAATCTGGGTGGGTTATCATTCTTGTCTGCGACTGTAACGATCAAAGTAACAGTGCCCGTCTTTGGAGGAGTGCCTTCGTCAACAGCTTCCAGGGTGAGTACATAACGCTCAAGTGTTTCCCTGTCTAGTCGAGTCGATGTACTCACTCGACCAGAGCGAGGATCCACAGCAAACGTGGAAGACACCTCGTTCTATGATAAAAAAACATATATAATAACAATGGCATTATTATCATTGGGGACTATGAAAAAGAGTTTTGGAAGAAGTAAATAGCTGGCATGCATATGAATTGGACAATTGGCTTCAGTAATGTTTTTCAAGTGGTAACAGTGCTTAAGTAAAAATCAACAGTTCCATAATTAATCCATTTTATATAGTTCACATAAATTTCATGAACAGCACGCATGAAACTAAAACGGTCATTTCATACCTGTCCACTACGAAATCGATATGTGAAACGTCCATTGCTGCCCGAGTCCAAGTCAATTGCTTTAACAGTTGCAACGGTCAGAGGTGGTGCTTCTTCTTCACTGACAACAGCCATGTACAAGTCTTCGTCAAAGACTGGAGCATTGTCATTGGCGTCTGTGATGTTCACCTCAATGGCCACAACGGCCCAACTGCCACCGCCGGAATTGGATCCGGACACAGAACCTGCACCAGATCCATCATCCCTCGCCTCCACCCACAGTTCGTATCTACGGCAGATCTCGTAGTCCAACGGTGTAGCAACAGTGACCACTCCAGTACTGTTGGAAACTGAAAAAGCGTCTCCAACGTTTCCTCCTACTATCTGATACGACAAGGTGCCTCCAGCCGCTCCTCTTGCTAATAGAGTTGCTACTGTTGTACCACTTGGCACCAGTTCAGACACAGCAAAAGATCGAGTTCCAGGTTGGAAAGCCAATGCATGACGTTCAGATCGTGTTTGCACTTCGACGGAAGTTGAAGCAGTCTGCGGTGGAGTGCCCTCATCGGTTGCACGTACCTTCAAAATAGACAAAAACGTCGATTTCTTGCACATATAATATTTAATATCTACTCTAAACAATCGAGCATAAGTATCAATTTATCTTTGGTTAGCTCTGACCCGAATCCGGTTTATTTAAATTTATCTGCAACTAACCTAATACGGAACTCCATTTTCCAAATTATTGCAAAAGTAAAGAACATGGAATTTTTTCAATAATTTCATGATAAACTTACTTTGAATCGGTAAATGCCCGTTCCGTTTTTCAGAGCAGTTGCAGTCCTCACTACACCCGTCTTGTCACTGATCACGAATTTGGCAGCGTCTATTCCATCCAATGAATATCGAAGCATGCCATTTGCTCCAGAGTCATTATCCAAAGCCATTGCTCCGAATACAAAGTGTGCTACAGAAAGGATATCATTAATAAAGTAAGATCAACTCGTGCAAAAGAGGAATAAAGAAGGAAATCTCACCTGGAGTTATATCAACAGGTACAAAAACCAAGAATGAATCTTTCTCGAACATTGGTGGGTTGTCATTATGGTCAGAAACAGTAATAAGCAAAGCAGCTGTTGAGTTCTTCGGGGAATCGGTGCTGGAATCAGTGGCCACAAGGACCAATTCGTAGAGAGCAGATTCTTCTCTATCCAATGCTTGCAAAAGAACAACTTCTCCAGTTGTTGAATTGATGGAAAATTTGTCATTGATATCATTGTCAACTATAGAGTATCTGTAAAAAAAACAATGGTGGTAATGGCAATAACTTATTTAGAATGTTCTATAGCTTAAGGACTTCATTTTAACTTACGTATTATAAATAAATAAATATGAAAATGAAGAAGCATCTCAGGTAATAAAAATCTCTCACGCTCAAACATTCAAATGATACATAAATATTTACCGGATTAAGGCATTATTGTCTTCGTCAGGATCGGATGCAGAAACGGTCATCAAAACGGCTTCGGCTTGCGTATTTTCCGGGACAGTCACTGTGTACTTGGATTTTTCAAACGCTGGAACGTTATCATTGACATCACTGACGTGTACCAAGACAGTTCCAGTTCCGGTCAACCTGGGTGAACCTGTAAAACAAAACAATAGCTACTTAATTGGCATCAAATTTCAATTTCGAAATTAAAGTGTTAAATCATAAGCTGAGGATATGACTGATGGGTAATCAGCAGGTTTGAAAAGTTCCATTTTTTTACAATTCCGTGTTTTCCTACATAGCCAAATAACAGTGAAACTAATATCTGTTCTGTTGATCCGTAGTTGTGAATTCAATAACATAAATTGGTGAAAATTAAGTCTCAGAAAAAATATTTGGATGATATACTTGTAGGTGTACATGCAGAAGAACCCAGATAGTTCGAGTTTCCGCACTGTTCGCGAACATGCATATGTCATAATTACCCCTTTTTAAAAGCCATATAATACAATTTATTTTATTTCCACACTTAAATAAAACATTAAATACTACTTCGGTTTTCATGAAGACTTCATTTAGCTTCATTACGCAATTATTCGTACAGCTGGTCTCTCCAGTGGCCGAAAATACATACATATTTTCATTAAAGATTCCATTTTCCTATCCATGTTTATTGTTACGGTTATAAAAAGTGCTCGCCACACAATAAATTTATCATTTCAGATTATATTCACGCCTCATGAGGTCATTGAATTGTGTTTACAACTTTGTGGCCTATCGAAATGTACTATAATTATAGCCTCTATATACAGGGTGTCTCACTTTGAGGTGTTACGGGCAAATTGCCGGAAGAATACGATTTACATGTTAAAAAATGAGAGTGCATATTAGGTAACACAGAGGGGGACATCTATCGTTGGCATTTTCGTCAAGGTCAAAGGTACCGGTCAAGGTCATTCGCACTCTAACTTCTTTATTATTGATTCTACAGAGGTAGTGTGAATTAGGGAAATGACAAGTGTTCTTGTGCAAGCACAAAGCATCAAACAGATTGAAAATCGGAAAAGAAACGATGGAGTTAGGAAGAAACAGGTGTTTTGCGTGACCCCTTGGGAAAGCAAGCATATGCTTCTCTGCAAGGCATCACTATCATTATGAGATGAAAGGGGAATCGTCTCCATGGGTCTGCTCAACGCATCTACCAGGCGACGGTTCTGCCTGTGGTTGTTATTCTCATGCATGTTGTATTGACCATTGAGATGCACCTGTGTTCACTTTTGGCGTTTTAGCATACATGGGGCAAATGCATGGGTCATATGAATTTAAAGGTAAGTGGTCACAGTCAAAGTCATACAAATTCGAGCTGATGAATTGGGCAGGATACGCAGGTAGAGAAACAGTTCTAACTACAGAATGTGTACAGCACAAAACAGTGCAGGTTTTGTGACCGTTTTAAAGCAAATGTTTGACGATTCAGCTAAAATGCCAAAAGTGAACACATATGCATTTCAATGGTCAATACAACATGCATGCAAATAACAACCACAGGCAGAACCGTTGCCTGGTAGATGCGCTGAGCAGGCTCATGGAGATGATTCCCCCTTCATCTCATGTAATGATAGTGATGCCTTGCACAGAAGCATATACTTGTTTTCCATTGCTTTTCCAAGGGGTCACGCAAAACACCTGTTTCTTTATAACTCCATCGTTTGTTTTCCGATTTTCAATCTGTTTGATGCTTTGTGCTCACACAAGAACGCTTGTCGTTTCCCTAATTCATACTACCCCTGTGGAATCAATAATAAAAAAGTTAGAGTGCGAATGACCTTGACCGGTACCTTTGGCCTTGACGAAAATGTCACCAATAGACGTCCCCCTTCCGTTTTGCCTAATATGCATTCGCATTTTTGAACATGTAAATCGTATTCTTCCGGCAATTTGCCCGTAACACCTCAAAGTGAGACACCCTGTATAGTGTTCTGCTTAGTTTATAGCAATAACATTGGTTAGCCGTTTAAAACGTCAACCAGTTTTATTTAAAAATATCTTTTTATAACTTAATGTATAGGCCTATATAGGCTGCAAGTGAGCCAAAAGTTGAGAACTTTTTATATAACTTTAAATGCAACAGTATAAATAATTCATCCCACGTGCATTGCAAAGGAATGAACCGCACAAAAACAAATTAATAAAATACATATACACGTATATAAAGAAATCAAATATAACATTCACATTGCAAGCAATTGCTTTTGATTAAATTCGAAGCGTGAAATCGTTGACACGCTGGCAGCATTTATTGTTTACATACATAGCGATTTTAATAGTTTTTGGATAATGACCAAATTATAGTAATCAGCATTCAAATGTATAATCAGATATAGGTAATAATAACTAAATTTTCAAAAACATGTTTTAATTTTCACTCGTGTATACGCTAAAATTTGCTATTCGACATTTAAAAACTCAAACAAACTGCACATAAATGAATAAAGTTACAGGTGAAATATGTCAATGGGGGTTATAAGTGCAATTTTCTAGCTGTTTGGGAATCTTTTCAAAGACGATTAGCATTCTTTGGTACAATGGCGATCATTCCTTTATGCGCATGACATGGAAATTTTAAATCCAAGCCTTCATGTCTCCGAAGCCCGGCTTTTTCCAAGGTATACAAGAGCATATATATATAGTAAGCTCAAGATGGTATATAAGGTATATATGCAGAAGTCAATCACGAAGCAAGACAGCTGAGAAATATCCCGAGGAGCCGCTGCATGGTTTTTGTTGACTTATGCAACACATCTATTGTCTGTGGCCTGTCTTCTCGAAATTTGGCCATTTTTTCGCGACTTTCCTCCTCAAACAATCTCCTCTTTCTCGCTTCACGATTGACATCTACTCTGGCTATGCTAACATGCTAACAGAGTTTGATCCTACAAAAACCGCAAAAAAATCACCATCGCCATTCAGACAGCTAGGTGAAAGAATAAAGTTAGGTCACGGTAAGTCACTCTTTGCAAAATTTCAGCATCGTTCGTGTTGGAAATTCCTGAGAGGTAAAACCGCGGGAAAGTGTTCAGCACAAAGTGCAGCCAGCGTACCTTATACCTACAATCAAAAATGTATTCTTCCTAAACTTATTTCTTTCGACTCATTAATTATTTCCATGCACAGTGGTGCTTGCATTTTTAATCATATAATATGCGACGTCATCTTATGTTATAAATGGGAATTAACATTCAACCTAAAAGTACACAAAGTAACATTGCTGTATATGTAATGAGAGGGCGAGTCAAAAGTGTGGCTTGATTTAGGAGGTTCGGTTGTGGCTCCATTTTGCAACTTCTTGGACGCTTTAATTGGGTTACGAGTTGTTTCTAATATATGTATGGTGGCGCCGTTCCTTTTTTAGATAAAACAAAAACTACGAATTTAATAAAAATCTGGAACGCGCGACAAAGATGTTGCTGTTCCTGTGCAATACTTTCTACCTGTCATAACAATCTGCAAACGAGAAAATTTGTCAAGGTTGTACGCTACTACAGTATAAGCAAAAATCTGCATGTAAATATAGTCATGTATGATTTTAAGTAAATATGGTGTTAAGTTATTCAAAAGTGCCTAATTCCATATTTAAATAATAGCTGCTCTGCAGCAGTCGTTTAATCCAAAATACAATCCACATATTATTACGGGTTTATTTGATAATGTGACTTAGCCATCATAATCCAAAACATTCTTAAAATCATGATTTCAACGTGAAGATTGAATGCAGTCATTGAATGTCTTTTTTAAACAAAAATATATAATTAACAATATAAAGTTTACTGCAAGTCAATAAACTTCCATTTATCGAAGTCCTATGCCAATAAATCAGCTGAGTAAAAAAATAATTGGTAGTACAACCAAGGTCACATTAGAATCCAGTATTATATTATTATAATATTGCAACAGAGATTTGCTTTCAAAGATTTTCCGCAAGGACAATGACATGCACTTGACTGAGTATTTCTGACAAGCGTGTTTTACAATAAAGCACAAGGCTGTAATTCTAGTTTAGTCGAAACAATTAGCAGGTAGGCGAGAAAATGTGCAAGGGTTCAACATTCTACAATCAAGAAATATTTCAGTCTTTTCATAGCGTTTATTGAACTTGCTTTCGATATGTAAAATTCATTGAAATCAAAATAACGGACTAAATCTTGCAATCCATTTTGAACCGCATTCACGTTTCTACGAAAATGTTTCGGATACTCAAAGAAATAACTTTCTCATTTTTAATGCATTTTGGAATAAAAACCTGTTTTTTAGAGTTTTTTCTTGCATAAGAAAGACCATATGAACTGATTCCATGTTTGAACTGGAACATTGTCTATGTACTAGCTGCATTTATCATTTGTCAACGTCTCTATTGCTTTATACAGTTACTCCGGATTTTCGTAATGACCTATCACATTCTCATCAATAATAAGAGAAATTTAACTGAAAGAATTTCGGAATTGGTGAAGATAGGTTGTTAAGTACATTTTTCAATAAACGGCGCTTAAGACGCAGAAATCAATGTCCGACAACTGTGTCCATTAGCGATAGGAATGTGATGTTGCAAAAAAGCAAGCGATTTGCGTGTTTCGCAACAAAGTCGTTCAAAATAAATGGTCATTTCGCATGGTCGGTCCCATAAAAAAAAAGTTACTGTGCGAGATCACCGAATCGGAACTTGGGCTTCCTGTCGTGAAAGCCATGCATAAAAGATGCAAAAACTCTTGTCACGTTAATCGGATAGCCGAAGATTAATTGTCTATTATGTTCGGAAGAAATTATGATCGCGTCTGCAAGCAGGTTTTTCTTTTCCAATTTCCATGTAATTATTGCCAAATATTGATATGGAGCATTTGGAGTGAAATATATGACAAACTGCTGATGATATACACTGGACTTGAAAGTTGTTTTCGTTGTAAAAGGTTTGGAAATATTATAAGCGAACCAGCATTAGGCGATGACAAAAAGCAACGGTACACATTCCCATCATTTACATAGTAATTTTAACAAAATAAACAAGAACTTGACAATATAATTTCTTATGTTATTCGATTTGGATTCTAATGGAACCCACAAAGTATTCCATGGGAATGAACAAAAGTCACAAATAGATCCCATAGGCATTCATATATCCTATATGATTCTAAAGAAAACTCGAATTAATTTAATGGTAAATACTTTAGGATTATCTTACAGAAGACTTACAGGGATTGCTTAACAATTTTTCAAGTGAGTTCTATATGCATACCTATAGTATACGTATATTTGCATTATGAGTTACTCTGAATGAAGAAATCAACTCGTAGGTTCCACATTCTCTTATAGTTACTCTGAAATCAAAATCATGTTATTCTTCCCATGTAATCCTGCTGCATTTTCAATATTGAGGTCATCAGTGGAGGGTCGAGAGTGGTAGGTGGAAGGGTTATGCAATTCACTTTTTGGTCAGTTGATTTTTTCCATTTACTTTTAACGAGCACAATTTACTTTGCAGAATATTTTCTACATGAACATGATCCATTTTCTACAGAGTAGATTCGACAGCTTTCAAGGGAACCAAGCAAAAATTCCTGAATATGAAGAATGACTTGAAATTATGTTGGCCACAAATCGTTGCGTGAAACAACATCCGTCTTCAGATATTCTTTCTCTTAATGGAGGAATACGAGGAAACCATTAATCTTATTCGCCGTGCGCATGCAAGCAAAATGGGCCAGGACTTGCCAGGGCTCCTGGCCCAGGTCTCGATGACCATCCAGAGCCACTGAGCCGACGGTTCACTTATGAGGTCATCAAATTGCATCTTGGCACGTGCATTTTAGCAAACTATGACCGCTCATGCGAGCAAAACATGCAACACCCCAAAAAGAGAATGGGAGGAGTTGGATTAATTACTACGCTACTCCTCCTCCTACTACTCCTCCGCATACTTACTCCCCCCAGCTTCTCCACGAAGTGTGTAAGGCAAGAGAAAAACGGAAAAAATAAACGAAAAGAAACAGGATTTGCAGTCCTATGTTGGTTGAGGGGAGGATGAGAGTCCAACCACGCCTCGATTAATCACACCAAAGCAAGAAGAAAGAAAGAATAGAGGAGGAAAAAAACAACAAAAAGATCAAGTCGGTTAAGGATATAAGGGGGGTAAGGGAAAAGGAGAGGATTTTTTTTGAAATTGGAATTTTTCCCTGATATGGCAAGAGAAGGCAAACGATCCTGTAACCAACCGTCCGTCGATCAATTGAAATCTCTTTTGTTTTGGCCGCTTCTGGGCTTCAACACATAACGCAGGTGAAACTGCAAAAAATGTTAACTTGTCAAAAAAGCTGCAGTGTGCAAATAAGTAACAGAGGTGAGTGATGATGGTGTCCAGTGAAAATCCAATTCATTGATATGCGAATTCCCAATTGTCAGTTGGCACCAGCACGGCAAGAATGCAAACAAAAATTGTGTCCAAAAATAAACATCCAACGATTCTTTCGTTGAAGTTATAATAGTTGTGGCTGGAAAATTCACACAAATCTTTTATTACGTACTGAAGATGCAGAATAAGAGATTTAGATATTTCACTTCAGTTACACTGCTGCCTCATCGAATAAATATATTTTTTATAATGTCATAATGAACTTTGGCAGACTATGGATTTCATAAATTGGTCTGCTAACCTAATGTTTAATTTCCATAAATACAAAACTTCAGTCGCCTTTATGATATCTCAAGCTTAATGCAAAGATATGGGTTCGCCACCGATTCTAATCCACTATATGTACAAAAATGTTTGAAAGCTCCAAAATGAACTATATTTAATAAATGCTTCGTAATTCATGTCTAAATTATTATACATACTCGTAAAACCATGCGAGTTAAATGCAAGATGTCAGTTTTCATCAATTACGATTACTATGAAACATGTAATGATCAACGTCACCGAAATGCGACCAAATCTACTTGTGCATAATGTAATCTATTCACAGCTAGAAAATCAATACATGGCCAGGTATGTATAATGCCTATAAGAAAATATCTCCTTTTTCCTAGACCATCTCCTTATTTTGCAAACCGGACCAACATCCACCCCATCGTTCACCCCAACAGGTGCGACAATCAAATTCCGACGCGAGTCGTTTTCGGATCTGTTATTTTTTTTTTAGCTTCAGAAAATTTTGTTTTTCATTCCAATCTCGGAAAGTTTAGTGCAGCGTGTTTTCTTTCCTTTTTTCTCCCTATTTTGAAGCGGGAACCTTTCTTCGAACGAAGTCCAACAAGCACACGGCCACCGTGCATGAATTTACGAGTCGGAATTTTCATTTGAACTTCATGACAAAACTCCACCTGCGGCTTCTTTCTACTTTTTGTCCCCCTCGTCTCAAATTTACTACCGTAGTAGATAATTGGATTGTTTTCGGCAAGTGAAAGCAACGATTTCATACATGTTCTAAACCGTCAATACCGTTTGCTATAGAACTGGACTTGTGTAGTAATACGTTACGCTCAGATTAGGTAAGGGGAGGGGGTCCTCAGACTGAGGTGACAGCTTTGTGGCATGGTGAATAAAATAAGGCAAAGAGGGAAGCTTTCTTTTTTTTTTTGTGCTTCACAACACTAGGGAATTAATACCATATTGTTATTCACGTGTTGCAACCCACTGAATCACAAGATGATTTGATAAATGTAGTTTCATTTTTTACTCTAATAATTGACTATGCACGCATGTTGGCAGGCATATTCTTGCAAAAAATAAAACAGCGCATACTCCTGCAAGTGAAATCATCTCACGCAAATACTTTCGAAGGCCATGTCTTGCAACCCAGGTTCAGTCTTCAATATTTTCCAGTAGAGTGAGATATTCAAGTAAAGCTCCTTATAACTGTGTTTTTCTAAATTTCGGTGGACTTTTCCACTCAATTGAAAATTCTTTAGCATTTTCATTCAAATGCATTGCTAGATATTATACATAATAGTATCTGCAATGCAGTAAATCCCCCAAACTTCTGGCGCTTTCTGTGGTTCTAATGAATAAAAGCTGAAAGGATTGGAACTTACCAGCATCCATGGCAATGACCACCAACTCGTATAGTGGAGTAGTTTCCCTGTCTAAAGGTTGGTGCACAGAAATCTCTCCAGTGGCAGCATCGACTGTAAACAAACCTCTGCCTCCGTCTTTGAGAAAATATCGGACCTGGATTCAACATAAAAAAAATTCAATGTAATCAATTATTTCATAAAAGTAAATACAAATAATATACTTTGATCCAAATAAATTGTCTGAAAACAAATTTCTTTGACATATCATTCAGTAAGCATAAACTATTATTTTTAAATGTTGTTGATTGAAAATATAGTTGGACATAAATATTAAAATGCCAAAAGATCAATTGGTTAATGAAGGGTATTGGAAGCAGGAGGTCTTGCCAGGTGCTAGTTATTTAGATCAAAGCACGCAGCAATTCTTTATTACATGATTATTAGGAGGAGCATCATAGTCCATTGCAGTCACATGTGCAATGGGTGCAGGATGACTACTGGCAGGGGCGTTTTCAAGAACTCTGACGACGTAAGGTGAATGAACAAAAACTGGTGGGTTGTCGTTGACATCCGAAACTGTGACTGTTACTGTGGCCGAATCAAATCGTGGTTCTGCACCCCCATCTTCAGCTTGCACAGTTAGTACGTAAAAGCTTTTAGCCTCAAAGTCAAGGGCACCAGCTAATCGTAGGACACCGGTGTCTTCAGCCACAGAGAATGCATGATGACCATGTCCACCAACGATTGAGTATCGCACTCGACCATTGTCACCTTCATCAGCATCAGTAGCAGAAACCTACACAAATAAAATCCAAAACGTAATAAATTTCAATATAAGAATATACCATTGCAGAATGCTTTCGGATTACACGTCTAAAAGAAGTACTATCACATTACAAAAAACAAATAAAGTTGAATTTGTATTGTGACTATTATAAATCAGTTTTTCGCCAACCGAGGAAATGAAAATCTGCACGATACTGCCCTATTAGCTGACTTCACCACTCAACCTCGGATGCCATGCAGTGATGAGCAATTCCTGGATTACAGTTAATCGGAATTAATGGATGGGTAAACAAGCACTAAGCTGTGATTAGGTACGCCTTCATTTTGTCACCAATTCACCATCTTTCGAATCTGATGTATACATTTTACGAACCATGTATCACAAATATTGATCCAGCTAGAATCCTTTTGATCTTAAAGGGATGTTCCAAGACTATCGAAGGCCCCTTCCTCAAACGGTAAATAACTTGGTTTTATTTGCAGTTTTCGAAAATGTGTTCACCCATATTTGAATATTACTTTTACTAATGTCGTCACGCGAGATATGAAATTTCAACAATGGAAAAAGCTTCATCCTTAACTTTTGTATGAAAGAGCTAAAAGACCGTGGCCAATTGTTTATGCTTAACTGCACATATTTTTGTTGTTGCGGGCGACGAAGAGATCGAACTTCAAACAATTTAAAATTCATTGTTCAAACGAACATTTTCAGTAAATTCTATATAGCGATAAAATTCACTTGTTTTCATAAATTTCGAAATCTTCTTCACACGTATAAAAACAACATATTTTTTACGAGGCAGTACATATTCTCTTTGAAGGAGAATTCATGTGGAATGACGGGATGAACGAAAACTACTTGCGTTTTTACCACAACATAATTTTAGTAATCTGAAACTCTGCAAAAAATTGGTATTGTTACAGATCAAGTTAACATTTCAAATTACGTATATCTAGCATCCGGATTTTAGACAACGAATGAGAGAAGTAGCCTACCTATACGTGGTTTTATGTTACTCCCTTTTTATTTAAAGGTCACACATTTAAACACAAAAACTACTATTGCACATGGGGTATACATACTGTATATTGCAACGATTTATGTTCAACATGCATTAAATGTTTTCCAACTTTTCAGTACCTTATATGTTTTCCCAAAGATCCGAAAACTTAATATCTGTCTGAACATTCTAACCAACCAACACAGAACAATTAGCTAAGTAAATACAAGACGTGACGACCATTGTATATCATTGCTTTCATATTTCAAATTAAAATAATAGATTATGATGCATAAATCTGTAGACTTATGCAAGATTTATAAACTTTTAATAAATAACTGCTTATGTACACTTCACAGAAAGATTTGCGATCATAAAAGTAGAATGAAACTATAAAAACAATTATACATGACTGCAAATAAGTATACTGGAGAAAAGATGTAGCCTACCACTCTATGCGGGTATTTCGAAAATGAAAGAAAAATGTAAGCAAGGAGTGTGGAATTCTGTTGGTTTAACAATTTATGGTTACCATTTCATGTTATAAAGATTTAAATATAAATAATTATTTTGTACCTGTAGGACGCTGAATCCAACACTTGCATTTTCAGGTACGACTCCAGAGTAGAGGACTGGGTCAAAAGCAGGTCCGTTGTCGTTTTCATCTATCACATGTACCACCAGTTTAAACCGAGTCTCCAGAGGAGGATCACCGCGGTCTTTGGCCACTACATTCAGATTGTACGTTGGTGTTGTCTCCCTGTCCAGACGACCAGAGACCCTGAGTAAACCATCCACTGGGTCCAGAGCAAATGTGTTTGCTGTTAGTGTTCGACCGTCCGAGTCTTCCACTGAAGTCAGACTGTATTCCACGTAACTATTTCCACCCTCATCCTTGTCCACTGCTTTGACAGCCAGAACAACTGTTCCCTGAGAAGCACTTTCGGAAACTGAAGCTGAAAGAGGTGTGACAAACTCTGGAGAATGGTCATTCACGTCCCTGATAAGAACACTGACAAGTGCAGTGCTAGAGAGTCGTTTTTGTGGAGGAAGGCTACGGTCAATGGCCATCAGCAGGAGCGAATAGGAAGCCCTTTGCTCTCGGTCCAAACCTTTGACAGTGTAGATGGTGCCATTGGGGCTGACAGCAAAGACGCCATCTTCGTCACCGCCCACAATGCTATACTCGATGTGGCCGTTCGCACCTGAAATGCAGAATTTAATCGATGAGCGCTGACCTCGGCATGGCCTGTAATTTCTGCCAGGCCGATTTGTTATCGCTTGAGAACGGTGTTGGAACGCGTGGGCGCCCCGCTTAGGCCTAACTTGGCGCCGAGCGACCAACATGTCTTTGATACACGCGCAGATAAAACGCGGCCTTTGTACATTGTAAAAGCCCTCCCTGCTTTCTAAACATATACACTGTCTGCTTACAAAGCATATGCATAGACACAAGAAGACAAAATAATTTTTTCATTATCATTTTTAGACTACAAATATATTAGAGTTTGCATGACAGTCTACTCAGTTCTGTGACATTCTCTGAAAAAATAAACACCTGCATGATGAAACGCAATTATATTGAACATTTTGAATTCGTGGGTGAAAACGCGAATGAAATCACGTTTTTCATTTGCCCCTCTACTAGTTTTTTCTATAAAGCAACAAATAAAAATTAAATTTATATTTACGCATACATTTTCATCAGGAATATATTTAAAGGACATCAACTTCGAATGGATTATCAAGATAGAGAGTAAAATTTCGTAAATTCATATGCATTTTCCAATATTAATTAACAACTAAGACCATACATAAAAAATACTTTATACAATATGGGAATATCACGCATTGTTTATATTATCTGAAAGTTTAAAATTTAAAATGAAGGCCATCGTCATAACGAATGATGTTTAGCATCGTTTCGCTATTATTATTATACATATGATATTGTCAGATTGCGTGGTTATGACCAGAATTGCTTATTAACAAATTAAGATCTAACCTGATAGGACATGCATACAAGTATAAAAGCAACATTTCTTATGGTTATTATTTATTTTACGTTTGTTGCATCATATGGAATGGATTGGCTATGTGAGGTACACGTGGTAAAGCATTCTGACCAATGTGCCGTTTTGTAAACATGCAATTTCTTCTGAACTTACCAGAATCTTGATCAGTTGCAGCGACAACTATGACACTGGTACCAATGGTGACATTTTCATAAATTTCATCGCTGTAACTTAGAGGATCAAAAACTGGAGCATTGTCGTTGAGGTCGAGTACGTTAAAATAGACAGTTGCTGTTGAAGACAATCTCGGGTGTCCACTATCTTGGGCAACAACCACAAACACATAATGTTGCGCCTGAAACAAAAGCAATTAAGTACGTGGCATTATTAATCGGACAACTTAAGTTCCAACTCTATTCACTTTCAACAGACGTCATAAACTCCGCCTTGCTTGGGCACTAACAAACCCGAACATCATAATCACAAACATTAATGACAACAAGAATTCTCGTTTCTTCAAGACTCCAACTCCTCCTATTGAGTGCACCAACAAATCTCCCTTCACAGTGAGTATATTAAGCCACACAAACAAACAAAAAAAAATACACAACATGCAAGTATGTTTCTCCCTCAAGTTACAAGTATTTATATGCAGAAATATAGTGGGATAATAAGCACAAAGCGTGTTATGGTAACACTAACACCTCGTATATATTGGGAGAGATAACAGCGGGAAAAAGTTATATGGCAGGGTTGGGTGTTGTTACTACGTTTGGATACAGCATTATACATTCTAATAAAAAGAAGGGTGTAGGAGCTTTGCGTGCTTTGGCACGACCTCCTGTAGCACTTTGGCTTCTAACAACGGCACTGAAGGCGTTGATGCCGACACATTAAGTACTAGCGACTGTTAGCCCGCCAGCAACTTCGCCTCCAACTTCACTTTATGCATGGACAGTGTGCACCAACAAAATTACAAAAAACACACACACACGCCACCGTCATGTACCTATGTGCTTTGTGTAGTCATCTAAGCCACGTTTTTCATGCAAAACCTGATAAACCAATGACATATTTCCAATGGGCTGAAATATGAATATATGTACGTTTATTTTAATTATTTCAATCTGTAGTGATGCTCCAACATACAGGTTTATTTAATCTGGTTGGCAATATTCTTATTAAAATTCACTAAATACAGCAGAATTTCTAGATAGTATCTGCATATTGTAAAGCGGCGCCGGTAGTAAAATTTATTCCTTATACGAATAGGTACACCCTTAAGGGCAATTGCTTTAAAACGGTGTTTCACACATACAAAGGGTTATCGCTTTGTAATGGTGTTTTACTCTTACAAGAAAACAAAAATAATTTTAGAAGAAGAAAAATATCATTGCAAAAAATGTTAATTTTTGCTGGTTTAATGCTGTCTGTTCCTTTGAAATTGTAATACAATATGTTTTTTCATATTCAATAGATTTTCATAAATGTTTTGCTTCAAATGATATTTTGAGGCAAATCGGTAAATGGTCTTAATTTGTTTGCTGCGACATATCGAAGATTTTTTATTGGTTAGGAGGTATACTAGTTGAGTTAAGGGAAGGATGATAAAGCGTTTCAATCAATAGGCGGTCGTTTTCTGGTCAGTTGCATGCACGCCCACAAACTTCATTTAACAAAATAGATATTTTATTTGGTATTTTTAAGACTTCATTTTGATTTCAAAATGATAATTATGGAATATGAGTACTCAAAGTGAAGATTGTGTAAAACCAGTCGAAATTATTGATGCCACATTGTCAATCGAATTCCTACGTCATGTAATGAAGGAGTGGGTCATGGGTGTAAAATTTGAACTTTTATTCCATTTAAAATGTTAATACGTAAATCTATATTAACCATATAAAAATGACATAGATAACAATTGGAAATGTATAACACCCAAGTACTTAATTTTAAAACTGGAAGAGCAAAAAAGGTTTCCCACAGAAAATGACAACATGAATGACACAGCTTCCGGTCATATTAGAGCTCAAATGTATATTAAATGATTTCTTCCAAGTACAGATTGAATTTAGCCAAGAGCAAAAAAGGTGAGGGGATTGGACGTCCTTACAGAGGTGGTTTGGGACGACTCAAAAGCTAGCGCCGGCATTAATCCTGCAAGAATTTTGATGAGAATGCCATCGTAAAAGATAAAAGGCTTGTTCTACTGGGTTGCAAAGCAGAAAAAGAAGGCGGTTTTTAGAAACCGGCTCACCCTCAGATCCCTTAAAGCGCAAAAGTTCCCTCCTGCAGAGGAATGAAAGCCATAACTCTCTTTTCTCTCTTTCTCTGTTGGTCGAGTCCAAAACGCACACCTGGGTGAAGATGTAACATTCTCAACTCTGAATGTACAAAGTCGTAAAACTTTCATTTATATGTCTGCAAATTTCTGCCAATTATTTTTATGTGTTCATTTTTTCCCCCCTGTTTCGCAGCTTCAGGATGATGATGATGATGATGATGATGATGATGACAAAACGAGAAGATGTTATGCACAAAGCTCGCAATGCAATTTGGGGGACAGGGTAAGATGTACCTCGCTTCCACTTCATATCGCTTTAACAAACAGTTGGATAATGAAGCGAAAAATAATTCAACTTTCAAGCAACTGGCTTATCAGCGTTGATTGTTTGTTGTCTGAGGACGATGAGGTGTCCGTAGCGATAAGAAAACAGTATTTGTCATGGAAGGAACGCAACATGGAGCATTATAAGAGGAAAGATTGGGGGGAAAAAGTTAGTTGCTGTGCACAGTGAATTTGAGAGTGCAGCATATTGTAGAATGCAGACGTCAGGTGATGAAATTTATTGAAGTTTTCCAAAAATTGCTAAGCAAGATCGGGTATAAAAATGTGAAAGAAGCCGCTCCACTCCTCTGAACTCTATTTCCAACCTGTCACGCTCTAAAACACTCCACCAATCATCCAGCAGCTAATCGTTGCTCGATTACATTTATAAAAAAAATATGACGATGAACATCAACGAAACTTGGCTCTCCCCTCATAAATTTTCGGTAGCTTTCGTACAGCGAATCACAGGATGACTTATTTTACTGAGAAAAACCAATAACCCTCTTGAAATGAAACACCCTTTCCTGGACTACATCCTATTCATTGTTTGGAACACGTTGTAAAGTACATTACATGCCTTTGCACAACAACTTTGGTACACAAACTAGTAACAGGGCCTTTTTTTGCGCTGTTTAAATTATCCTGAACGAAACGCGTGGACGCAAATGTAACCAAGCAGCCTGTTATCCGAAAAGACAGCTGACACACAACTGATTCATACATTTACAAAACAACTAGCCAGAGAAAAATTACAATTTGTATTCCGAATAAAATGCTCGTTTGCTCCACACCAAAACAAGTTAGTGTCGGGTGCAAAAGTGCAAATTAAAATCGCAAAGGGCCGAAGGAAAAGACAAAATGGAAGAGGCAAGGCGAAAGATAATTGCAAAGCATAGTCGTAAATTTCCAGCTTTTTGTAATGAACAGGTGAGTAAGATGGGGATGAAAAAGGAGACAAGAGGGAGGGTAAAGAATGAATGTAGGGTTCTGCCATACATTTTGCTTGAAAGGGCCTGAAGGGTGCCATATTAATGTACTTATGTAGATCCTCCAACAAAGCCAATCAATTGAAAGAGCGGCATCTTTTATAGTTGTTTTTGTATACTATGTTATGAAAAGATCACATAATACTTCCTGAATATAAACTATGTAGTTGATTCATCCAGATCAAATCGTGCGGGAAATTTTCCACATTTTTACACCCCCACACATTACAAAAAATAACTTTGCGAACAAAAAGTGAAGAAAGAAAAATCGTATGCAAAAGAGCAGGTGTAGGGCGTATTTCGGTAAAATAAGAGATCACATCGCTGTGTCATGATGGGGTTCTGCATCTATGGTCTGGGGATTTCGACCTTTTCGGCCCGAGATGCGAACAAAATTGCCGAATCAGAGATCGCATTGTTTGAGGGGGTTGTTTTTAATGGACGATCGGCGAAATCAGTTCAAATGGGGGAGCTGCGCATGCGCACACGTGGAACCAAACGCAAGCTTTGGAAAGCAAGCAGGGATAAAAAGGATGAAAGCATAATACAAGGCTACAGCGGAAAACGAAGTATGTGTGTGTACCTCGAAGCTAGGAGACGAGAAGTTGGAGGTTATAAGGTGGTAAAATGGGTGGGGGAAGGAGGGACCGTATGGTCGCCCCCCTTTCTTTTTGTTCGCAATCGTTGAAAGGAAAACCTGTAGTCATCATGCATGCAGAGAGAGAGAGAAGCACAGAAAGGTGCGAACCAAGTTCAAACTTTTAATCGTTTCCAAGCTTAGTCGGGCTTTCTTTCGCTGATAAACAATAAGGAAAGGGTTTCCTCAAATGTGCCTATCTTGGAAATAAGCATAGGCACATTTTGTGTCGATCCCCTAAAGGTATACTATTCTCCACTGTCGGTTCCATCAGCTGGGGTTAGATCTATACTACCTCCTTTTTTAAAATTTCCGAAAGCTCTAGGGGTACCACAAGAATGAGTTCGTTGAGGTACCATTCAGAGCACGTGTATACATGGGGTGTATTTACAAAAGGGCCTTGCTTGACAATATGTGCTTTCCGCAGGTTCATCCAGGTCCCAGGTGGACATTGAAAAAGGTTCAATGAGATTTTAGCAAGAATTTCAGGGTAAAGTGTACAATGGAATTGGACAAAAGTAAGCACTTCTGATCACAGTTATCACCGTGAGAAAAGTACGGGTATAAAGTGGAATGATTGCTGAATATTATTGAATTGAGGGAGGAATACTAAAAACCATGTCAAAGAGAGCCAGTTGTTATGATCACCCTATACGAAATATCAAATATACCCTTTGATTCGTGAGTTTACATCTTTCGGATCTTCTTGTTTCATGTAGGTTTAGAAACAATAATACCTAATCTAACGTGACAATAAAAATTAAACGGAAATCTACAGTCAGGACTTCCATATTTGATATGATGATCTCGATCTCGATGTGGTGACTGCCCTTTCCAAGCAGGTATTATCTGCACCGATTGTATACTCAAGAATTCTGTATCTCAGTCTGCCACCCAGTTGATAATATTTTTTAATTAACCTCCATTTTTTACATGAAACATGAAATGGGATGCATCTTCATGCTAATCTAGCAATTTGATATTCTGCATCTAAAACCATGTTGTGACTGTGTGACTTTGCATTATACATACAAGCATTATCCTGTTTAAAAATACAAGTTTCTCCTCCAGACATAGGTTCTCTAATATGTCAACTAAGAGTCTACATAATTTTCATGTAACTTCTGCCTTCACATGTTTTCAAATGCACAGTGCAATAGATGGCAAACGTATATTGGGGAGCAAATCCTACGAAAATATCAGGTGTACAATTACTAGAGCACAATCAACTAGTTTGAACCAAAGATAGTAAAACAGTCACTATTAGATGCATTATGTCCGGCTCAAAACCGAGTTTAAATATATCCGCAGAAATATTTTAAGAATTTTTACTGTAGTGTTCTGGCTCTAATTGTGTTGTTACTGGGCAGACAAATAAACAAAAAATGATACATAGATAATAATGATTAGTGTGTCATTCATTCAAAGCGAATTTTAACAATAACCAACATGTGGCAGATGCCATGGTGTATAGACGGACATAAGGAACTCAAGAAGTAAGCAGTGTGACTTATAGCCATTTTACACTCCCACCTGATTATACGGTACACACCATTTAGAGTTGTGACTGTCGACAGGTAGTAGTATTGAAAAATGGAATATGAACGAACCTTTTGTATTATAGTTTACTCTACTGTATTGTAAATTCATCTCATTCATATGAAATCGAGGAGAATTATAAATTTATATCAAGCAGAAATGAGATAATTCCACTAGTACCATATAACAATTTTCCTGTAAAATTAATTGTTAATGCAAGCTTTTAAAACGAGCACTAAATAATTGTTTTTACAAAGTATATTTTTCTAGTAGCTGTAGACGGCATAAACTCTAACGTTTTAAAGGCATCCGTCTAATGACAGGGTTTGAAACAACGTAATTGAAAAGGTTATATGTATTGTTATGATTTTGGCCAAACGAGTTGAAAAACACGGTTTGTCAATGACTTGATTTGAACGTTGCGCCGGTACCCCCTATATTCAAAACACAATAGTTAAACAATTTGTAACAATAAACACAACACAATAAATACTTTTGTACATATCTTCAGAATTACAATGCACGTGCTAGAATCGTTCAAATGTAAATGCAAATGATAATTAATCCTAGATAAATTCTAAAACGTCGAAATGAGGATTTTGGAATCAAAATACTCCACATGAAAAAATTGACATTGCGAAATAATTTATTAAGCCTGAGAAAAATTTTTGGTCTAAATAATTGACCAAAGCACACCATTAATGAAAATTTTCGAACTTTTGAACACAATCTTTAAAAAAAGATAAAATTAACGCTGCAAATTGCATACAAGCATAATTATTGCATTTCGGTCAAAAATTATCCGATTATTTACTCAGTATTTGTCTGATTGCAGGTACGTGGGTCGCCCACTCAAAATTCTTGGTTGGATTATACATCATGTAAAACATTATTGCTTATTAACCTTCTGGAACAGGCTATACATTTTAGAGTATGATGCAAAAACTCAGACATTTTCACATCAATAATGTCATCCCATGTGAAAAGTTTTGATCAATAGTTATCAACATTGAACTGCGTTGAATTATATTGGCTAACGTTGAACAACAAAAACAACGTGTTCGGCGCCATTGAACAACATTGATCAATAGTGCTGAACATTTGATCAATGGCAGTAAATCTGTGTCATCGGTGATCACCATTAATCAACGGTTCATCGATGTGCTGGCAATTGAGATCAATTGAAAAATCTATCCTCCACGGATGATGTATGTAAATTTAAAATTCTTATATGTTGTTAAATATGAAATTAATTAATTATACATTTAAATTATCGCTTGTACACTAAACAAATACTATATGCATAGTTACAAGCTATTTTCCTATTTATTAGGCAATAAAATCATATGTTCATTTGCAATTACAACTTTCAAAATTGTCACAGATTTAGGATTTAAAACACCAAGATTTGTTTTTTGCAATTTTGAAGTCGAAATTTCCCCATGTACTAAAATTGGCATAGTGAAAACATTTGACAACGGTATGCCGTTCAAATATTTTTATCACGTAGAGCTGTAATTTCCTGTTCACAGAAAATATGTTTTTTCCCAATTCATTTAAAAACATAACAACATTGCTCAACAAGGCATGTATCGAAAGATTCATTAATCTTTTTATAATCCCAGCCCATCTTTCGCAACGCATTCCAGATTTATAAATGAGGATAGTCGTTCAAGCATTCAATTTTTTCCATATAGAAGGCAAGTAAATTTCCATTATTGCTATCAAACAAAAATGTTGATGATGCCCATAATGGACCCCATAATGGCATGTGAACTATGTGGTGGGCATATTGTAACAATAATGCTCTTCTCCGTACGAAGTTTCAATATCATGCAATCACTGTTGATCAACGGTGATACAGTTATGAGCGTTGACAACCTATGCTCCAATTTATGATCAACATTGATCAATGCACCTGAACAAATATTGATCAAAACTTTTCACATGGGATAACTAACGATTCCAGCTCCGTAAAGGCATTGATTGGTCTGTGAAGGTGAAAAATGTGGAGGCGTATACCACATCATGAAACGTTTGTGGTTGGTTATGAAAATGTGACTCAAATGTTGTTTTAAATCATTTGGAAATATCAAAGATGCTGCATATGCAGAAGGAATAGAGACCGACTAGTTATGCTATATTACTATGCGTAATTAAAGTTAAATGAATAAATGAAAGGCTAACATATGAGGCGGATATTTATCCTTCCAGATGAAAATATATGCACAATACTGGATTTTGGCGACATTGATAAACCCTCGATACAGATGCGTACATTTGACTTTTTTATTTCAATTCTGCAATGTATTGTTTAGACTTTGAAAAATATAAAGGTGAAAATTAATTCAGACGTTGTTCTCGTTGTGTTTTGTGGAGAAACTCTATTATGCAATAAAAGTAGAACGGTATTACATGAAGAAATGTTAAAACTTTATAGGAATGCTGTATAGAATATATTGAAGAAGCAAAGGATCAGGGAGCTTATCGAAGAGAGAAGACTGAGAGACGTAAAGAAGATAAATAACTTCTTCCCTTTAGGGTAGTTACTGAAGAACACGAACATTCCGATAAAATTATGGCCGCCTGGACTAGTCTATTTGCACCTGTTCCAGGGAGAAATCGCTGAAATAACAACTATTACACCACACGAGTTGTAGACAGACTCGTTAAACTGTACTTTGACTGTACCTGGCTGATACATTGGTGCAAGCATACCTATGTTATTATACGCCAACTGCTAATCTCTGCTTTTCATATATGTATAACTGCATTTTGGTATTAAATAGATTTCAAAGTGACATTAGGTTGTATATAATTAATCAAGCACTTCATTTATGAAAACTAGAAACAAAACCATTGCCTCCAGTACGAATTTCCAATTCAGCAGATTTTTGAGAAAAAGTGCGTATACTGTATCTCTAGGAGAAGCACATTCATACTTCATAAGAATGTAGGGGCTTAATTACACAGCAGTATAATCAGGTTAAACTCCACTGCAAATTACACCATTTATATGTATATAAAAAATTGCATTATGCCATGTTATTAAATATATGGCATTGCGTACATTATCCCTTTCAGTATGAACTTACAGATATTCAGCTATTCATTATTTTCAGTCATGGAGAAAGTCATTTGCAAATTCAGATCAATTAATGTCTTGTGAACAGAACTTGAGGCAATTGTTACGCCAAAATTCAAAAGTAAAGAGCTGTATTAAGCATATTTAATTTTTTAACCCAGCTATACAAGTTTTCCACAATATAATAAGTAAGTATTATATGTAAGCTTTGTTGCTGCACACAGGGTGAAAATAAAATCCTTTGCTCTCCCCCCCCCCCACGTACTGTATTAAAAATCGGAATATGTAGTGCAGAGGTGCTCTATCCAGCGGTGCCGAACGACTAAAACTCTGCAATTTCCTTCAAATTTATCCAAAATCTAACTTTGTAAGAACAATAGTAAGAACAATAGTTTAAATTAGTACGTTGAAGAAGACATTGCAATTAATACCATGCAGAGCAACTTTCAATTGAAATGAAACAGATGAGAAGCGGCAACAAACTCGTTAGTTTTGGGAATTTTACATGAAACGTGTATTGCAGGAAAGATGACCGACGGTCATCTGTCGACCATGCGGTTGTCTCCATTGGTCATTTTCCCTGGTTGTGGTGTGAAATTTGAATGTTTATCAAACTTAATAACGATGATTTAAAACAAGGAATCAGAAAGGCATTTGGCAAAATAACTGTTGAAATGAAACTAAACACTGCTTGAATATCGTGAACGTTTGCAAACTTTGATATTTATAATTACATGTAAAGTTTATGAATTTGCGTACAATTTTATTAGGTGAAATTCATTAATGTTTGAACTATCTTGTAGTAAAATATAAATAAATTTGATCAAATAATGCCGAAGACACGGTATTTTAAAATATGGAAAACTTTGTCGGGACACCCTACATATCGCAATATTTTTCGTTGCCAGTGTCCGTAATTGATCAATTAGAGACAATAATCTGATGTAAGATCTCGATGAAGAGAAATTGAATGCAACGAAGTCACCTTCTGTTTGACTAGTTTTTAAAACTAATATCACATGCATTGGTTACCATCGATTTTTTCAAAAGTAGAATTAACATATACAACTCCCGATATACATGCTGAAAATAAGTTCAACTTTTGAACCATGCCTTCTCACTATTTTAATCTTTAGATTTCCACAACTCTGCAAGCGTTCTGTTTTCTATGCAGATTAGTATGGGCTTCGGTCGTGCATATGCAATTACATATTGACCATGTCCATTGTCAAAGAAGCGAATACGCAAGGTATAAAAAAACATAGAGAACTTCTGTGATTTCAGTAACACCAATTGGAAGCTACCTGAATATCACAATCAAGCTGCTCTAAGAAATGGGACGTGAGGAGCACACCAATGACACATGTTATATGAGCTTACACGGATGCGAGGAAAAGGAAACAACCATACCTGTTCGTAATCCAAGTGGGAGGTGAGGGTAAATACTCCAGTCTGGGGGTTTAGTGAGAAGACGTCGTCTCCATCTCCCCAGTCGGACATGACGGAAAAAGTCACCTGAGCGTTGAGATTATCATCGGGGTCATCGGCAGCCACGGCTCCTGCTTGTGCACCGCGAGCCGCATCTTCCAGCACATCAAATGAGTAAACAGGCCTCTTGAAACTGGGAGCATGGTCATTTACGTCCGCGATGACCACCTTTACCGAAGCTTTTGCAGTCTGCACACCATCACTGGCAGCTACTGTCAAATGATACACGGCTCTTGTCTCCCTGTCCAGACCAGCTGCAACCCTCAAGGCACCTGTGGTGGTGTCCACCGAAAACCTCGCTCCATCCGCGTCTTCTGATTCAGGTTCAAGCCTGTATGTGACAGTTCCTTCGGAGTCGGGATCTTCAGCAGCCAGAATGGCCACTTGATGGCCTTGGATAGCATCCTCAGCTACCGTGTATACAGAGGACACATTGTAGAAAACTGGAGGGCTGTCGTTCTTGTCCAGCAGAGTGACCACCACCTATTTTGACGAAACAGAGATAAAAGATTATACATAGTTACCATCAATGAGTTACGTAATAATAATAATAAAATAATAAACCAACACTTCCTGCGAAAATGCGAATACTAGAAATTATTGAATATGTTGTGCACTTAATTGTATATTTAATCTCTCGGTTTTATTCATACCAATTTACAGTTAATTTTGCATGCAATGCAGGTGACGTTAAATTCAAGATTTCAACAAAAAAAAATCCTGTTTTGACATTATCCCAATATACAGGGTGTTTCTAAACTACAGGGACAAATTGTCATAGGTGGCAAAAAATTCAAAAGTTCGTATAAATTTTCACCAAAACTAGAATAAACAGGAATCAATAATGAAGACCAAGAAAAATACAAAGGGGGTGTGGGTGTGGATGTAGTTTTGGCAAGGTTTTGGTGATCACAAGCGAGAAGTGGATCATGTTGGAATCGCTTCCACGATCCTTTTAAACAAGTAACAAGATTAAAAGCTATAGCCAAGTGGATGGCCACTTTTTCACCCGCACACCCACGTAATTAATCCCAATTAACGAGATGTAGTTAGTTGCACGTAATGTCACTTGGAGATGTTCGCTCGCCCACGTCATGTTTTCTTTCCTAATCTTCAAGGCAGAAGGGACCAGTGAACCAAGGCAGAGCAAAGAAAAGCTAGCTTGTCACTTCAGTGTGACTTGCACATGCGAGTCAAGTCGGCGTTTCCATTCTGCGTACGTTGTTATTGTAATGCAACTTTTTTTGTTTTGCAGAAAATCCTATAGGGGCCATCCATCAACAAAGTCTCCAATTCAGATGATAGCGAGGGGAGAAAGATTTAAAAATTCTGAGATACAAGATACAGCAAAAACTGAGAGGAAACCAGTTACATCTGAAACTAGACAAAGCCAGCAGCAAAATCCATATCATATTTATGAGGAAAACAATTCAATCTGCATATGAGATGTTTGCTAAGAGCTCCACTGAATTTGTATACGTACATTACGAATATAATACTGTTTTTTTGACTTCATATACATTCGTCCTTCTTTTATCGCGGTTAATCAGTTCGAGATTTTACCGCGATAAGTGAATTTTCGCGAAGTATGATTCTTTATTTATAAATCAAATATTTTCGTAGACACTCCATTAGTCCCCATTACTCTCGTATTACCCAATATAATAGACAAAATAAGATAAAAGAATTGTACATTTAATTACACAAACACACATTTCTTTCACACAGGTATTTGGAAAACCGCGATAGAGTAAAGCCGCGAATGTCGAAGCGCGAAGTGGCAAGGGACGAATGTATAGTATGTGCAGAACATCAGAAATGTGTGCGCATTGAGCATCGTAAGGGCCTCCACCAAAAGCTGTTTTGGCTGGAGGCCCAAGACCTCATTTCAAAACTCTCAGACCTTCTTATAATCAGGCGCCATTGTGGTCGATCTTAAATCAACAGACATAGGGCAATGGGGAATAATAATGACAGTTCAAATAAATGATATTCTGTTTGACTAGGTTCAAGGCTTGTAAGATACACCAAAATAGATACTTGTTGAGCGATGATGCGAGCAAGAAACAATCGAGTCTTAGCTGATTTATACTAGTTAGCACATTATGTGAGAAACAGGTAAAACAAGCGGGGGAAGCAAGAATCTTCGTCAGCGAGGTGCATGGCGAGTTCAGTCAGGGTGGGGTTTGGGTTTGAGGTACAGGGAAAATGAAAGGGACGCCTGGTACACCCCAGGGCAAGTATCTTTGCACAGCTGCCTTTTTAATTAAGTCCGACCCAGTGGGCGACCAAGGCGACGCTGGCAGGCTTCAGGGGTGCAAGGAATGCTATGACGCGCCCAACCAAGTGGAAGACTTGTTGGGGCAAACTTTTGGCCCTCACTATTATACAACCTATACCGGTCCTGCCCCCTTTTATACGAGTATCTTTGCCCTCCGAGATTGGGTATTATTGCACCGTTTAGTCGGCGGCTAGTGTCCTATATTTTCACCGGAGATGTTGAGTACTAAAATGAACTGGCAAATTTTTTCCCCATAATTGAAGATTTCGAGAACTTTGGTAGTAGTGCATGGCATTTTGTGTAATATTCGTCAAATACAATGGAACGCAAGGACCGAGCAATTTTTTCCAACGGATTTCTATCGCATGCAGATGATACTATAATAAACATTTCATGAAAGAGATATTTGGTCGATCAATACATTTATACATGATAAGAAATGTGAAAAATATTCAATGTACACTTAAAAACCGTGAAAAGTATATGAATACTTTGTAAAAGCAAGCGCATTTTCCCAAAGCAAATAAGTTCTAATTTTTTATACATGTATATATAACATTTGTCGAGTCATCTAGTACAGGTTCCACAGGCTTAAATAACGATTTCTGCTTCAGAGACTGTAAAATTAAAAGATTTCTTTATAGTCGCGGGTTGCGCCTCTGTACGTATACTATATGTATACAGATTCCATCATAGGCAAAGCTTAAGTACTACTTTAGGTCTTAAGGGTGAACTCACAGGGTCGAACCTTTCCAACGTGAGGTACTCTACCACAGAGAGAACCACACTTGTCAAAACTAAAAAAAAATAAGTAAGGAGTGATAAAGTTGGGAATGCCCTCTGATACGGTATTTATAAAATCACAACCATGAAAGAAACTTCAGTATTGCAAAGAAATCAATAATTACTAATGAATTATTGAAGTGTAGATTACGTGAAAATATTTTTAGGTTAAATATGCATGCTTAAATACAGACCGTCTATCAATTTCTTCATTCGTACTCTAAGATTTTGTATTACTACTTATTAGCAGGATTGGGTTGTTGACTTTGTGCAAAAGACTATAGTCGTGAGATTTAACGCTCATCTCAGTGTGAAGATTTGAGAAAAGACGATGGGAGGTGGGGTACATCTGATCGTCCTTGTACGTCGTGGGTAAATCGGTCGGGGGTCTTCGTCTGTTCTGTCTGTCCAAGATGTTTTTGATGGCCTTACCTCAAAAATAACTCCCCGCAGTGAAAATTACTCGGATCTAGGACGTTAAGTCAAAAACTCCATCCAAAAATGAACGAAAAACACCATCAAGTGCCTAGTCTTGCTAAAAAATCTTAACTCTTGAGCACGCATGCGCAGGAAGTAAACTTCCTCACAAAGATTTATATGGAAAGAATTCCATTCTTAGCCAAAGGCACAAAATATAACAAAGTATAAAACAAGGTCCACGGCACAATTGTGTATGTATGCGCGATATAATGGCTGAAAGCTTCGGCCAGAGCCAATTGTGGCAGAGATAAATTATGTAAATGATGTAATTTAGGCTCATTTCCCAATGGAATGAAAGGAAGGATAAAGTTGACCATTAGCGAAGCGAGATGTTATTAGCACCTCCCAAGAAGACGCCAATGAATAAAAGGCAATGCTTGCAAGAGTTGGAAAGGCAAGAAAGTAGACAATGGCTCTGATATAAAGTAGGTACTAGCTACTAATATCCCAGCAGTTTTTGCATTTGGCGCTTCTTTTCATCTTGGACGGTGACAACAAAGATTCAAGAAGCAGAAGCCTTCTCACACAAATAAATAAATAACTAAACTACCGGTTCGTCGTCCCAGTGAGCACGAGTTGCATGCACCTCTGTGCACGCTACAAACATTTCAAACGCAATTGTGTCTGTCAATGTACTGATACATACTGAGTAGTATTATTATCGTATATACTATATATTGCATAAAGTGTTGTTCACAGCTATGGCAACTGCAAACGCTTACAACGCTTTTTAAACGACTCAAATTAAGTTCCAATGTCAAGCGTGCGTGAACTCGAAAATGGGAACCTGGCCAGAATAATATTTATACCACTGTAATTAAGAGCCGACTTGTGATTTCACACAACATTGTAATAGCATTGATGACTGTGATTTCGATTATATGTCCGCAATTTTCGATTTTACGAATTGGGTAAACGTGGTCTCAATTACATTAGCCAAGCAAAAATTGTCAAAGTACAAATATTGTAATCTTGCAAAATATAAATGGAAAAAGCTATCAGTGTGCCTTAAAGTGTTTACAATTTGCCAGTTTTGTGTAATTTCTGCAGATGTCGCACATACGCGGATTGTTAAATAGCTGCTATTAAATACAATTGTGATATAATCTTATATTGCCTTACGAAACCAATCCATGCAAATGAAAGAACGCGGGGTATTCCGAAAGTAAGTTTCCTCATTTTTATCGCATGGAAACTTTATTGCTAAATAAAATACGCCATGGCCTCATGAACTACACACCTTTCACTATTTTTCGACATAGTTGCCACCAACATTGAGACATGTGTCATAGCGTGCGATCGGAAATTTGAAGAAACCACTCTGGCGAAACACGGTGCCCTGTTCCATGTGAAAATTTTTTAGGATACTTACTTTCGGAACACCCCTCGCACAATTATAGAAAATGGAGATATAAGCTGACCAAGAAATTAAACATGTTGGATTCCTCACCAATGCCGACTTTTGCTAGCATATCCTGTTTGAACCCTTCATTCCTTCTGTTAGTTTCTAAATTCCAACAGAATTGGATAATTTGAAGAGCTCATTCCAAATGTCTACA
>WWPM01019734.1:0-10681 GCA_023279145.1 Glomeris maerens | reverse complement strand
TTGTATCATTTTGGCTGCAATTATGAATTGTATTTCGTACAGGAAACTGCTGCTTTTAAACAGAAACAAAAAGAAGAGCAAAAGGCAATGAAAGAAGCTGCTGTAAAAGCAGCCCAAAAGGGTCCTTTAGGTACACAAAAAAATACAATTTCAATAACAAAACCATCATTAATATCCACAATTTCAATTTAGGTGGAGGTGGAATTAAGAAATCTGGGAAAAAGTAACATTCTTGAATATAAACAGCAATTATTGTTTTCAAAATTCAACTGCAACGGTTATTTTGTACACGCAAACTATTATAATTACACTCTGGACTTGGTTGCTTTCAATATATGGCCAATATACCATAATAAACTGTTAAAATTTCATATTTAATTGGAATTTTCAATGCAGTTTTCAATTTATGTGAATTGGGTCACTAGACAAAATCGGATTCAAAATGACCACGAATGCAACTAAAGATAGAGGGAATCAAGAAAAAGAACCTATTCTTAATTTCTGATTGCTATTTCATCAGTTTCTCTCGAAATTTCTTTGAAAAAAATGAGGTTTTGTTGATATAGTTGAATTTTGGGTGACGTGGACGTTTTGCAGCCGCACTTTTGTGGAGCGGGTGTTTTCGATGCGGCAATATTGGCGCCGAATGCTAATTGAATCAGTGTGCATTTGGGGTGTCGCGCGAAACGGCGGCAGCGAAACGGCAGTCGATGTAACCGCTTTGACGCAGCCGTTTGCACGCGCTGTTGGAGATTAGCGACGACGTAAACGGCGATGGCGAAATATGTGCTTGTGATTGATGCGATATCAATACCGATACGTATAGAACCGGAGTCGGTTTTTGCGTCGGGTCGGACGACACCGTTTTGTATGGTATGCAGAGGATGTGTTTTGGTGGGATTTTCATTCGCCGGCTTTCATCCAGTTCATTGAAGAATAATCTGCGCTTTGGAGCTCGTTTTGCCAGTAATTCTGTGACTGTTGAGGGGAAACATGGCGTCGTTGCCGAAAAATTGGGAGTTTGGGTTCGAATTTATGAGGATTTTGTCGGCTTATCTGAAGTTAAAGAAGCTCAAAGTCGGGTGATTGCTGTAAGTATATTATGAAATACATTTGATAACTCCACATTTGCTGTTATACCTGTATTTTATTCGACTGTATTGAAATAGGCCTAATCTTTTATTCCATTCCATTTGGCGGCCATTTTTGCTCACAAAACGGCAAATTCTTATGATAATAAGACTTCTATTGCTTTATTATCCATTTTGCGTAGACAAATCAATAATTTCCTGTCATTGCATCTTAGCATTTGCGTTTTTGACTGAAATTATGCCTTAAAACTGGCGCCATTTTTTATGCTCATTATTTGGCGGCCATCTTTGTTTTCATTCCATTGTTCTAAACAACGCAAACTGTTCTTTTAACAAAACGAGTTCTGTTCGGAATTCTTTCGAGTTTAATACCAGATTGTATCCAGTTTGTGTTTTATCAAATGTTTTGCCAACAAGTACGTAAAAGACGGTGGATATATTTGATTTGAATCCATCATTTGGCGGCCATCTTTGTTTAACGAACGCATACGTTTCGAAAAAGGCCGAAAGGAAGTTCCTGGAGACGCAGGAGTTGCGGCGAGACCGCCAGATGCACACGCAGCAGATGCAGCAGAAACTGAAAGAAATCCACTTGGAACTGGACAAGACGGCTCGCGGCGAGGACCGCTACTTAAGCCTAATCACGCAGGAGCACGCCATCATGAAAGCCGAGAAGAAATGCATGGACGACTTTGAGTTCTACGAGAAAGCGGAGCGCGAGCAGTTCGCGTCGCTGTCCAGCACGGTGCGCGAGAGCCACGAAAGAGAAAGGGCCTACGCCGAGAAGACCAAATACTGGTCCGTCATCGGGTCCATTTGCGGCGCCATCATCGGCATCTTGGGCACGACCGTCAACAACCGGTTGCGCATGAAGGAACTGCGCGGCATCGTGGCCCAGTCCTCCGCTTCCGGGCCCCAAGTCGAGGAGATGATGGCCAAGGTGCAAATGCAGCAGGGGCACGTGACCGCGTTGGTGACGGAAGTTAAGGACCTAATGGGGACGCAAAGAGGGGCCAAAGATGGAGACGAAAAAATGAAGCGAGACGAAAAGGTTCTAAAGGAACTGAGGGACGTGAAGGCGATGATGACCGGGCATTGGGCCGCTGCGAGTCAAGATGGCAAAGGGCTAGGAGTAGGGACCAAAGCGGGAGTTGTGGTTTACATGGGACCTGACGTGGAGAACATGGTGAAGGACGCGCAGAACAACTTGGAGTGGAAGATTAAGGTCAATTCGCTGGCAACTGTCGCGATGATATATGGGGCCTTTGCCGTGGCAGTGCCCTTACTCTATATACTGCTCGGCAATGGGGCACCGTAACGGGAATAAATGAACTCCACATTCTTTGGGACCATTTGGGCTTTTTATTTTCCCCTAACAAACTCGGGACAGCGATGGTTTAGCTCGAGTGCCCTTTGCACGTGAACCATGGTACTTAGGGCCAAGCCGATTTCAGCATCTTGTTCATGGGCATGTTTACCATGCAGTAGGACCTTTTTAACATACTTTGAGGAGCCATTAAGGGCCTTTTTAAAAATTATAATGTAGGCGTTTAAAAAAGTTTTTCTGTCGATGCATTTTGGAAAATTGATTTGCAATTGAACCGTGAGAATAAGGGCCGAACCTATTGCAGTATCGTGTTCAGGGGCACGTTCTCCACACGTTAAGGGCCTTTTTACAAATTTTGGACACGTGTACCAATTTTTGGAAAATAGTTTAGAAAATTCTCGGCTCAAAGTTGCACGACAAGTTGGGTTTCTTTATGATAAAAAAACAGCTTTATTTTCCAAGTTCACAGTCAGGCAAAATAGAAAGGAAACAAAGTAGTACAAGCCGTCGCGAGTTTGTTGTTCGGGTGCAACTTTCTCATCTGATCCTGTCATCCATGAGGTATCTTTTGTCGTATTTATCCTTGCCGACTTTGTATTGGAGTTGGATGTCGAGGAACCTTCGGTTGTCTTTGCTCGGCTGCACCGCGAACGTGCCGCGGATTATGGTCCCTTGGTGAACCTGGCACGGCTGCACGTGTAGGACCGTCTGCTGCCAGTGGGTCTCCCTACCGGCCACAGCACCATTTTACAAGTCGACACCACAAGTTGTGCAACAAAATAAAGCACTTACAAACTGTACGGCGAAGTGGACAGATGCACGTCGCCGGGAAACGTGACGGTGAACCAGAGTACGAAGCCGTGGATCACTTCACGACCGAAACAGTCGAATTTAAACTCGCTCTGTCGTAACACAGAAAATTGGATGAGGAAATTAACAAAAACAATTCCTAAGCTCCACAAATGTAAAATCTGGGAATTACGAAAGGGCTAAGCGGGTTGAAACACCCGGAAGTCACAGTACCAATGTACAGTCCTCCCTCGATAATCTGGTCCTTCGATTATCCGGCGTTTTTTTGGTCTTCCTCCTGAAAATATTTTAGTAAACTAGTCGGGATGTAAATAAAGATTTCAATCTTAAGAATTTCTGTACATTCATGCTGATAGAATTTTTCCATTCACTCTGTTTCTATTATTTATGCTGAAATTTTAACTAGTGGTTTCTTGCAGAATTTCTGCAATGACTGGAAATAATCTGTAGAAAATCTACAAATATTTGTACAAATTCTGAAAAATATCTGCAAACTATTAATATATTTTCGGCAGAAAATCTGCAGTCGCATCTGAAAATATGCTGCTACATTTTCGACAGATAAATATCGATTTCTATAGATAATCTACAAAATTATAGGATTTTCTGTAGATGTTCTGCAGGAATCAATGTTTTTCTGTGGAAAATCTGCCGAAATCCTGCAGAAATCAATGTTTTTCTGTAAAAATCTGCAGAAGTCAATGTTTTCCCATGGAAATTCTACAGAAACAATGTTTTTCTGTGGAAATCTGCAGAAATCAATGTTGTTATGTGGAAAATCTACAGAAATCAATGTTTTTATGGAAAAATCTGCAGAAATCAATGTTTTTCCGTGGGAATTCTGCAGAAATCAATGTTTTTCTGTAAAAATCTGCGAAAAGTCAATGTTTTCCCATGGAAATTCTACAGAAAATGTTTTTCTGTGGAAAATCTGCAGAAATCAATGTTTTTCTGTGGAAAATCTGCAGCATATTTTGTCTTGGGTATTGTTACAAAACAAGTAAATTTGTTCTAAACTTGTACTTCAACCTTCAATGCAAAAGTGTATTGTGTACAATAAAACGTAGTTTCTGCTGTTAAAATTCGTCATTATTAGTTAATTTCCAGTAATCCCACTGTGCTCTGGTCCCATATCTGCCGGATTAATGAGGGAGGACTGTATTTCTTATTTTATGCCCATTCCTATATATTTTATTGCCTGCACGTAAAAATTCAATTTACCTGCAAATGGGCCATCTGCGTGATTTGCAGTGTCTGTAAGTTGAGGCTTTGGATTAGACTCGAATGGGCCATTACTTCGTCCGGCTGCACGACACGAATGCTGACTGCGTCTACGATTTGGGACCCAACAGGAACTTAGACATTTGGGCGCACTTAAATACTCGAGGCAGTTTTTTTTTACCGGAATATTGGGCCTGCGCGACAGGGACCATAACCGACATGTCGACTTTGTACAATTCGCGCATGCCCTTCCATAGTCTAGCACTGAAGGAATAGGCAATTTCCATTATAAGAGGCCATTTTCATACCGGGCAGCGGGTTTTTAGTTTTTTAGGGGCAGCATTACGTCTCGTCATAACCAGGGTTGTCCGAGCAAGGGGCCATGTAAAGAACGGCCCTTTCGGGGAACATGCAGCCGCCCTGGAACGGAAAGTGCGAAACAAAGCCGTACGTCAACAGTAATTCCAATTTATTTAAGCAGATATTAAAAGATTTGTTGCAAATATTCTCAAAAATATTCTAATTTTCCAAATATTTCACAATTTGGTTTCTTATTGCAAGTATTTTAAACAAAAATATATTTTCCCCGCATTTTACAAATTAAAACTTCAAAGCATTTTCAAATTATTACGACTACTAATATTTCTTTTAAAGATTTCAACTTTTTTTTGCAAATATTTCAAACAATATTAGGCTAAACAATATTTTTTTGAAATTTTCCCAGAACATGAAACACGGATCGGAATCTGACATTTGGCTGAAAGTGGCATCCTTCGATGCGTACCAATTTTGGGACGCGAAGCCAGTATCAGGGTTTGATAAAACATCGTAAGTATCGCAACTTTTGATTTTAGATGTATATTGGTAAAATATTGGTTTAAATTAAAAAATAATTAGGTACGTATTATGTATGTACTATACATATATAAACAAATTTACATTATGCCTCTGCTGTCTAAAGAGCAACTGAATCTTTGTTGGGCGTGGCAAAACAATGACGGTCACCCAAAGTTCGGCTTATCCGAGCGGTTTATCCGAGTATTTCCGGTTTAACCACGGTTAACACGGAGCCCCCGGTTGTGACATGCACCGCGGTTAACACGGAGCATCGGATAACCGGGACTCTACTGTAATACTAACCGGCTTTAACCATCGGTCCCTTGCAAGTAATACAGACGGAAGCATCGTCTCGTACAGCAACATGTAACCCTGTTTAAATACAAGTAAAAATATTTTATTCAAGAATTACATATTCCCCGAACAAAATACATTTCCGAAATAAATCCCACATTCAGTTAAGTTGTATTTTTAATTCGGAATATAAATTACGTGCTTTTGTTCCCCCCAAATAATTCCCTATTCAAATTATTTCAAATAACTTTTAGAATAATTCAAAGATATAATTCGAAATTTCTAAAAAATAAATTATCGACTCTCGCATTTGAATTACAAATGATTCCCACGTGAAATTAAAGCTTCGAATATATAAATCCCCACATTAAACTTGAAATAATTCTGCAAATTTCATTAAATTTAACAAACCATCCATTCGCTGACGATGACGTCAACTTTCTCGGGCAAAGAAACATCCTGGAATTTTAATTGTATTATCATCATCAAATAAAATAAGAAGAAGACAAAATTATCATTCATTTAATAACCTCCATTTTGCCTTTTATAAGCTGAATCTTATCGCTTAAGTTGTTGCTTTTGATGATGCTGTCGGCGTGTTGGATGATGTTACTCGCATCGATGGCGTAAACTGTTTTCACAGATTTTTTATTGAAATCCAATACATAAATTACATTTACTAGTGAACAAATATTTTAAGTTTTTCATTATTACAATGCCTTTTACCTATTTTGGCTCCGGCTTGTGCGCAAAATATACTCAAAATGCCGGTTCCACATCCAACATCCAAAACGCTTTTTCCGTAGAATTTATCATAATTTTTAAAAATAGCTTTTCTGTAAAAATTATTCAACCAATCATGAAATAATATTTATTTTTGCACAAAAATATTTCCAAAAATTACAAATATCAGTGGAAAATGATAAACCTGTAAGTGTGAGTTCGAACATAGTCGGACAACATGTTGCCATGAATATCCAATTCGGCATAAGCTCTGGAAATTTGTAGACAAATAATTTGCATTAAATATCTTGGGATTTCAATTTATAATAATAGGCCTAATCGATACAAATGTCGATTTTTAGTAAACAAACTTGTTAGAATTAAATTAAAATTACCTGAAATAGTCATCGTCTGTTATCCTGCTGGGGAACAAAGATATCGGATGGATTAAGCGTGTTTTAATGTTTTTTTGAACGTTGAAATTACCGTTTTGCGTTGTTTTGGTCGCCATTTTGTTCGGTTTCTCTGTTCGTTTTCGCTATTTTGCTCGAAGTTTCGCCGTTATTTTCGTCGATCGCATCCAAATCCCTCTTATTGACGTTGATCTCGAAATTTTCCATCGACATTTTCCAGGGAAATGAAGGGGGACGAGCGAGATCGGCCGCGATTCACAGGTGCGTTTCCGCAGAGGCCATTTAATTATACAAAATTTCCATAAATGATTGGTGCGGAAGCGAAAGTTAAATGATAGGATGGTGAACGAGTGTTTTGTGGACAGGCGGGGTTTAAGGCGACGGATACCAGGAGTGGACGACGGTGCAAGGGGGCGGAGTTAAGGCGTGGTGTAGTCCATCCTGGACGATTTGCCAAAAATTAATTGACACAATTAATGCTATTTGACCAAAAAAAAATTGTTTTAAACAAAAAAAAATAGAATAATAATCGAAAATACAATAATTATCATTTCTTTGCCAAAAATACTATGACAAAAAAATCTTATGCTGTCTTAATTTTTTCACAAAATATAGAAATCTCATTGGTGAAGAAAGAAATGCAGAAATTAAGCGGAAATATAAGAAATAAATGTGGATCATCTGTGTTATCTGATACCTAACTCTGGGGAATATATTCTACAAATTTCCAACTTTTTGTTAACAAATTTCCAATATTTTATTACCGAATTTCGTATATTTTGTAAATAAATTTCTAAAAATAAATAACAATATTTTATTTTTTATGAAGTAAAATACATTTCGCATTCAGAATTTATTCCTGTTGTCTTATAGTGGAATTCATAGCATGTAGTGACACTTAAGGGCAAGACACTTCATTTGCCTATCTAAATAGGTGGGCGTGTCTTAACGCCAATGACGTCAATTCTTTTTTAAATATTCCCATTTTGGCTGGGAATGTGTAGTCAGAATGAACTTGGCACCAAACCAATCCGAAACCGAAACTGAAACAGAAACTGAAACTGAAACTGAAATCTTAAAAAACAACGTCTTAATTAGATTGATATAGTCAGTTTTTTTTGCTTTGGTTTACAAGTATATAAATGGGAGAATGTTGTTCAGTAGATCAGACCAGAATCTTCAGACTTTTGTGACTGACTAAATATAATAAACTCAGTTCTACTTTTACTATGGAGGCCAACAGGACCAACCAATGCAATCCTACACATAAACCAAGTGGACCAGGTGATTATACAGTTTAATACGTACACATTTATCCATTTCTTTAATTTCCAGTATTTTTACTATTGTTTTATTGTTTTGCAAAGGGCACACTGCTGGCTATCATGGTTCGGGGGGCAAGAGTGATTTGAGTAACCACGCGAATCAGATGAATCCGAACAACTCTGCGTACTCAAGCAGCCGCTCAGGTATTGTCATTGTTATTATTGTTTGTAATTTTAGTTCTGTCTGAATTTGTATTTGAAGGTTCCGGTCAGTCGACTGGCGGTTCGAAATCTGGTGGCGGCAAATCAGGAGGTGGAAAGAAATAGCAACAAACATTGTTGAACACTTGCAACCTACTTGCAATAAACTCTTTTAACATGTGATAATTATTTTGATTGCTATACTTTAGTGTCATTTGGATTTAAGGAATAGTGCATGGCAAACAGACCATATTTAATTACTGCATGTATAATAAGAGTATTTTTAGCCATAATTCAAATGAACGATGTTGCATGGAAATGCAATGGAAGTGGAACATTTGCAATAAGAAAAACTCGCATGAATATTAAAATAAGTGTTGATAAAGTATAAGAAATAAATAAAATGAAAAACGGTCATTCCATCTGAAAACAACCAATTTCAGTGCATTTATAATATAGTACTTCAATTAATTAATCCTTTAAGGAGGAGCGCTTTCTTTTTATTTTAATTTGACGAGTTATTCAGAGTATTTACACGTTAATACATTGTATAACCATAAGAGGATGTCGGCAACGACGGGATTTCGGTTGCTGGGGTAGCCTTGGGGAGGGCCAAGAATGTTGTCATGGCCACTGTGCCTGAAGAATTCCTAGGCTAGCCATTCATGCCTGTCGACCTTACCCGCTTAGACTGTCTATGGTATTTATGTCGCTTTCCGCAGTTATGCGATGTTCGAACATGGGGGCCCCCGTGTTTCGTCATCGGTACTCTGTGGATTGGCAGACTGGATTGCCCGCTTGCAGCTACGTCGATAAAGATGGTTCGGCGCGGCGTTTGGCGACACCGAAAGAGTTCGGGGAAGTGGGCAGCGAGTACTGGCGTTTCCCTTCCGCAACCTCTCCTAACTAACTGTGTCCTTGTAGTGTGTATGTGTCTGTGCGTGATTGTGTGTATGCGCTCGAGCAAAATGTGTGCGAATGTGTGTATTGTCCTACGTGTCTGTGTGTCAAGTACAAATGTGAAACGAGAGTGTCCGAAAGGATCTCTCAGTGCTGGGTAGCACTTTTACTTTTTTCCTTTAAGTGGGAAGAAGGGGGTGCAGGTTTCTTTCAATAAGCCTATTTCTTCGCTTTGTCAGGTTAAGCCTACCTTGGACTTAGAAAATATTTGCTCCTTCTTTTTAGTCCTAACTTCGGATTCGGTAACTTTGTCATTTCACAGGCAGTTTGGATTCGCAATTTATCTCAATTTAGGGTTATTTTGACTGTCTGCTTGTTGGTTTTACAACAAATTCTGCAGCAGCCACCAAAACATAATAATAATGATGATGACGAGATAGTGAGGTTATTTTGTCTATTCAGGAGATGTTGGAACTTTATCTTGCAGTTTCACATGTATCTGGTGGTGGGATGTAAGTAGGAATATCAATTGGATAGTTCACTGAAACTGTTATTTCCTGGAATCATAAAAATTGAGAAGAAACAATTACAAGTATTAGGATACTCAAGAGTGTCTAGTGGTTGGGAAAACCGGGAATTGGTCGGTTGCATCTAGATTACAAGATTTCTTACCGTTTCTTGGCCTAAACATGTTATATTTTTCTTCCCGTCATACAGCATTGAAATTAGTTTCCCCATTTTGGTTTCATCCACTGTAGTCCAGTTATAATGTCTGATAACATCCAACATTGTTTGATTCCGAAGCGCCGCTGGAGAAATGATACGAACCTTGTCGCTGTAAAAATACGAACATCCTTAGCATTTTCGATGATTGCATTATATCTACATGTTCTAAAACCTACTCTGCAACTTCATTAACCCCAAAATAGTGCCATATATCCTCGTAATTTGGCTTCCAAGTGCACAATTGTAGATTAGCACTCGGGTAGTACATCAATTCGAAGTAGCACATTTCGTCATGTGCCTGAGGACTTCCCTGCATTTTACGTATATCAATTGCACAAGAAGGCAACAGTACTCCTACTTTGTGGACATGCCTCGTATTTTATCAATGCAATAGCTGTCGGTGAGCCCTGATGATGGTTCTGATTTAGAACCGAGACATGTTGGCAAAATAAAACTTTATGAGTACGGATTTATACTTCTCAATCTCCACAGATTGACTCATAATATCCGAAGATGAATATGAATTTAAAAGGATTATTTGAGATGCAATGAATAATATTAGTTTTTGGAGCACATTATGAACCTTTCTATGGAATATAATAAATGTTATTACCGTCTCGTGAAATATTGAATCTAAAACAGAAAAGGGATATCAACTGTGATTTGAATTAACAAAATTTGCATCACATGTAAATATGTTGCCCAGAAAGATAAGTTTCTGTGGAATGTCTTCTTCTTGCACAATTCTTTGAGTAATCGGATCATTTTAAAATGTTTTTCTTTCGAAACATGTTGATAGAAAACATTTCACTCCAGGACAAAGCGTTTTTGGTACTTTTGCTATTCATTTTATTTGATGCATCAAATTCAACA
>WWPM01019732.1:0-11783 GCA_023279145.1 Glomeris maerens | reverse complement strand
AAGACTACACACAACAAACAAGGGCGATTTCAACTGTTTCACCAAAATATTCAGAATATGCATCTATCGGCAAAGCTAGTCTTTGAATGACCTTGAAGGAGGGCCTAAAGGTTAACATTGACCTCATAGAAAGGTGCCCCCCCCGTTGCGGAGCTGAACTTTGCTCTTAGTCATAATTCACCTGGGATCAACACTGCCAATGTTATTTCCAATCGAACAAGACTTTTTTTACACCCTGTATACAGTTGACTCTCCCCAATCTGAACGCTCTATAATGTGAACATCCCCTCAATCTGAACTGTTTTTCATGGCCCCGGCAACGTCCTATTGATTTAACATTAGACACACGTTCTATATACCGAACGCTTCATAATGTGAACACCCCCTCAATATGAACCCCTTATTCAGGGCCCAAACAAAATTGTCATCTCCATGTTACGAACAGTGTAGTATCAGACAAGAGAATTTGTGGGGTACACCTGAACTCTCTCCCTTTTCCTGTGAACAATTGACTAGGAAAATCAGTCCCCCACCATATGTCTGTAAAGTGGCAGGCATACAGAATTATCAGATTATTTTTAGAAATTTCGTATAAAAGCTCCACCTGACCACCCAATTTCGCAACTCGTGTTTCACAAGGGAAAAATAATTGTTGGGAGTTTCCACAGACACAGAGTCGGTTAATCTGGTTCAAACATTGAACATGTTATATAAACAAAATCGATTAGTCAGCTATGCTGGACAGTCATTTCTACCCAAGTAAACGCTGGAGTAACACCTGCTGCACTGGGGAAGAAACTTATGGGGAAAATGCCTGGAAAGGATAAGAAATGGGCTTTCATTAGGCGAAAAGATTAAAGTTATGCAACTGCATATTTCAAAATGCAGTCAGCGAAAAGTAGCGGCTCAGTTCGAAATATCAGTTAGAAAAGTAAACGCTATCTTTGCCCATCTGTCCAAACTAAACTCAACGGCAGGATTTGCAAACTCAGCAACCTTTATTTTGTAACAAAAACTGGTTTAAAAAGTCGCCAGAAGGTTCACCGACATCTGAGGCCGATTAATCTGGTTGACGACGATGAAGTTCAAGACGAGAACGAAGTTTTGGAGGATGTAATGCATTTTATAGACGATTTAGCCCAATGGTTTCAGCCTGCTTTTTGAAGAGGTGGCGGAAGTGGCTGATGTGCTGATAGAATAAGTAATAATCTACAGTGTAAAATACATTTTCATAATTGCTTGATTAAATTGTTCTTTCAGTTGGTGTTTACAGTTTCAAATGGAGTTTTTAAAATTCAATATTTTGTCTTCGTTTACGTGAAGTTTTGTAGTTTTTAATAAATAAGACCGGTATGAACAATTGGTTTCTTTCCAATTATTTGATTTTAGCTTTAGAGTTTTATTTCAAAATAAATGACGAAATATCAGGGAGGTAGGTAGGTGGGCAAGCAAAAAATGACAATGATGACGGGGGGGAGAGGTAGGTCGGTCTTTCGAAGGCAATTTTTTAATGACGTCATTGTTGAACGCTCCCTAATTGACAACTATAGCAGTAGTTGGCAACTATCTTAGCCGAATTTTCAAAACTAGATTAGTGAGTTCAGCAGTGCTATTTGGGATTGAAAAGAAATTGATAGTTCGATACTCATCTCTACTTCGATAGTTCTCTTCCTTGCTCCAAAATTAAGATATAATGATCTTTATAGGTCATTAACAAAATATTGCTGCAAAATGTAGTACCTTTAACGAAAGCTCCACTATTTCCACATGCAAAATTATGTTGCGTAATCAAAACATCATAATAAATTCGCAGAAATGTGATGAGTCGGCCATTTTTTTCACAGTAACAAGCACCCAAACATGACGTCATAATTGTGGACAAAATACTGTGTGTGAATGCAACTACAGTTATACCCCGTACACACATGGCATTTAGTTGCCAAGTAAATGCACACAATTACGTCATTTACAACTAAGGGGATAGTGGGCAAGTATCTTAGCCGAGTTCAGCAGTGCATTTTGGGATTGGAAAGAAATTGACAGTTTTATGCTCATCTCTAATCGATAGCTCAGTTCCTGCAGCTTGCTTCAAAATTAAGATATAATAAACTATATAGGTCATTAATAATTGTAATACCTTAAACAAAAACTCCACTATTTCCACTTGCAAAATTATGTTACGTAACCAAAACATCATAGTAAATTTGTCGAAACCTGACGAGTCCGCCATTTTATTGGCAGTAAAAATCACACAAACATGACGTCATAATTGTCAACAGGATACTATGTGTGAACACAACAACAATTAGCTTCTCGATTATCTTAAAGGGTATTAAGTTAACGTCTACTAAGTTAATAGCCATTAGCGCATGTGTGAACATGGTATTAGAATGTTTCGAATATTTCAATTTATGTGTTGTGGTCGTCATCACAATATAAATAATGTTCAATCTGGTCAACAATAATCCATTTATTTGAACTGGTGCACTGTGGATCGAAACTGCGAAAATCAACGGTTATGAACACTGCTTGAATGCTGCTGCTCTTATGGTTTTGACTGTTGTGTTCCCCTTTTTATACTCTTTTCATTGCAGCCGATGACTCATTCGGAGGGTTCGGTATGAATTGGAGTTCGGTTGCAGCTGTTGAGTCCCGGGGTTCGGTTGCAGCTTATGAGTCACGAGGTTTGGTTGGAGTTTTTGGATGCAGATGAAATTCATGCAGAGAGTGGCTGCAGACGATGACTCATGCAGAGTTTGGTAGAAAACACATGAGTCATCAGGCGATGACTCATGCTAGCAAAAAAATGTCTGCTTACAATATTTTAGAAAACATGCACATGGTTTTACGCAATATTTGAAAACCTGCACTCGGCATAACAATACGTAACATTTCTACGCAGGTACATTTATCGTAGAAACGAAAAGCCGTTTTTGTAAATAATACGACAATCAACGATTGAAACAAATGTGTTAACCAGTGTTTCGCGTTCAACAATGAGGCGACTGCTGATTGCCATTGAATTCGAGTATGGCTTTACGGAAGAACAAAAATGGCATATTTTTGGCACATCTTGTACTTTCGCAGGTTTGGTAAGATTGAAACGAAGTCAGTCTTAATACAGGGGCCTGAAATCATTGCCTGGCGTCATAAATATCTCAGAGAAATTCGGATGCATCAAAGAGCAAATAGGAACATAGTTTACATGGACAAGACGTGGATAAACCAATGCTATGCACGTACTTCCTGCTGGAAGGACAAAAATATTAGGACCGCACTAGGTTAGTCTGTTATCAAGATTTCACATTTTTAAAATTTTCTCTTTCAAACTTTGTTGAAAACCATTATCAATGTTTGTACAATAGCCAGGCTTTTCAAGACGGACTAACCACTGAGTCCAATAATCCAAGTGGGAAAGGGAAGAGACTCACTCTTTATTGCCGGGGATGAAAACGATTTTTTACTTAACTGCTACCTTGTTTTTCAATCTTCAAAGACTCGCAAATACCGTGAGGAGATGGATGGCAACAAATTCAGATGTTAGGTATCCTCACAATTAATTCCACATACTCCTTTCATTATATTTAACAAAGTGCTCAATTTGACAGATTTTAACAATGTAATTCTGTTTTAGATCTTACACCCCAGTCGATAATAATTGTTCTTGACAACGCACCTATCACACGATGAGGATAGAACCCGCTCCTACTATGGCAAAAAGAAGCAGGACATGCAAGAATGGCTGCGCAGGAAGAATATTGAGCAATGAAAATTTGGAAGGTTGCTTTACCCACAACTAGGTTCATTTTAGACACGACACGTGTTTCGACTCACACACGGGGCACTGATCAGGTGCCAGAACCTTGGCTCACACACGAAGCTCATTTTTAATGTTAGAAAAACCTGAAAATTAATTTTTCACTGGCATACTTCGACCAGAATTGAACCTAAACCCCCTCATTTGATAGAGAGTGGCTCAGTCCTCTAGACAAAGCCAGCTGCTTGTCATTGTCAATTGCCCAGAGAGGCTTCATACATGAGAATTGAAAATTGTACAGGGTGTCTCACTCGGGGCTGACCCTTTAAAAATGCGAATTGTTCTGCACCACGTGCATCTAATATCCTGGATTAGGGCTCAAAAGATTCCTGGTGTTTTGAAGAATTGGTTGAGTGTAATAAAAAGGCACTGTATGATAAAGGTCGCCAATATGGCGACCGCGAAGCACCAGCATGACGCAGACAGCTGTCTAATTCCAAATTCCAAAACTTCATCCCAGTAGGGTGAGGTAAGCAAGCATGGCGTACCAGAAAAAATTCATGAATATGGAGCATCACGTTGCAATGCGTGCGGACGTTAGATCAAGATGAGGACATTTCCAACACCTTTTGTAATGGACTTGTTTTCCATTAAATACAGGTAATTCATGTTCCTCCACTGTGTTTTCACGTTTACACGTTCCTGAGTTAAACAAATATTTAAAGGGTTCTTGGTCCGGCGGCCGGGGCGTAGATCGCCCAATGGCTGAGACGGTGGTGACGGCTGAAGGACACCACATGCGGTGCTCCATGTCTCGCACTGCTCGCTGCTACTTCCAACGGGCGGATCAACGGAGGGCCAAGAAATTGGCCTCCACACCCCCAACGAAATCACGGCTGTGGTCGGAACTGATCTCTCCACCACGGCAGCGAGTGCCAGATCGGCCGACAGCCAATCGGCCAGCGGCAGCGCGTAAGTTGGAGAGCGCGGTGCAGCCAGCCTCCAGGGCACCGGCTCCAGCAAAGCCTGCCGCTCCAACCAAGCCTTCGGGTGCCCAGAGACCGCGGGCTGAAGGGCCACCGACCTCGTTTCCGGGGTCAGCGCAGGCCACAGTCCGCGCCTCTGTGGAAACCACGTGCCAAAGCCGCTCGCATCGGTTCGGACGTGGCCAAAGCTTGGGGCAAGGAGAGCAATGCTCGCCCAGGTGAACGGTAGACCAGCACGCGTCGGTTACCCTCAGCTGCTGAGGGCGTACCGCCGGAACGTCGATCAATTCCGGATAAGCCTGCCAAAGCGAAGAGCCATGCCTCCAACTCTGGTCGGAGAGCAGCCGATCCATTGAAGTCGCGGCAACGTAAGCCTGCTGCCGCGCCGATGCAGGCAGGGATTCTCGACCGTGCAACCTTGGCCAGGTTGCCGACTGGGATGAGCCAGCCATGACAGGGAGCAAGGCTGGGAGGAACGGTGAAAGAGACACCCTTCCAGTCCCAAACGAGTTCGAGGGGCACCTCTCCGACTCAACTCCCTCACCCGGCGCTGAAGAGAGCAGAGCCGGTAGGGTCAGCTGAACGGCCTCCGGGCTAACCAGCGAAAGTGGCGCACCGTGATGAGTCAGTGGGACCAGCCGGTTCCCACAGCTCTAGGTCGTGGTCACTCGATGCCCGCAGTCGGCCTTCTGCGGTGACCGACGGGCAAAAACCACGGGAAGCGCGCTTGAAGTTGCCGTTTCCTCGCCTCCGGCCGTGGGTTTCGCCATACGGCGTTACCATTGAGTATGCCGAACGCAAGCAGTGTGGGACCGTGGCGATAGATCCGTCCCAGCCATCCCCTGCCTTGCAACCTAGAGAGAATCGAGCGGTGGCCATCCTAGCGGTGCCGAGGAACCATTCGGCGTCAACCGCCGCGGTACCGGTGGATGAGGGGTACTTCCTTCCTCAGCGTCTAATCGAGACCGAGATCCCGTACCCAAAACCTATACCATCGGGGATTCCGCCGGCAGGTTCGCATTAATACCTGGGCACCGCCTGCGCCAGTGGTAAATGCAACACCGGAGGTTGGGCCCCATGGTGACGGTCAAGTACCGGGATTGCGAGCTTCCTTAGCTAGCATTTTGGCTGCCCAGGGAGTGGCCCAGGGAGATCAGGTACCGCAGAAATCAGTGCTGCCGATCCTCACGGATCAGACAGCCTCTCTGTATGTTCCAATCAACCTGGCCGCCCAGGTCACCATAGTGCTTCCGGCTCTGGATCCCCAGGCTTTAGCGGTGCCGATGGAGACAGACAGTGGTCTCATCGATCTAACCACTGACCAGGACTCTGGTGGCTCGGGGACGTCAGGGTCTGCGGACCTCTTTCTGACCTAGTCCGGTCGCGTCGTGGTGGAGTACCGCGGAGACGAACCACCCCCGGGGAATACTGCCCCGGTGCAGTTGGTCCCTCCTGCTGGTTCCCCGGACGATGACGCGGAAGAGCTGTAACTGGCAGCTGTCGCCAGAGCCCAGGGCGACGATTCGGAGGAGCACGAGCTCACCCCTGAGGAGGAGTCTGCACTCCTTGAGACAGAGCCTGACAACCTCCACTCACCTCGGGGGCAGTCTTACGACAGGAACTCGTACCCCCTCCCCCCCCGATATCTAACTCTGGGTCAGTTCCTGGGAGTGAGGGTTCCCCACCCTCGGGAGAATGATGCTGTGCGCGACGTGCGAAGCGCATGCGGCGAACACGCGTTTGCGGCGCGGGTGTTTTGGGCTTCGGGCGGAGTTCGGCGCGTCTGACTCTTGGGCCGCCTGACTTGCAGCCGGCCGGGGTAGGTGCGCTACCCCGTGCTCACGGCCCTGCTGCGCATGCCTGGTGTCATCTGCCTCTTGCCCATGGTTCTTTTGGGGACCCTTCCTTTTCCCATTCGACCCCATAGGCCAGTCCCTATCCTCAACCCATTCCTCCCTCCTCCTGGAGCGGATTCTGCTACGGAGCCCACGCTGGTGCCCTCCAGGTGGTGAAAACCTGCAGCCGTTAGACATCCATGGAAGTTCCCTCTTGCCCTCTTACTCCCTTTCCCCCTTGTTACATCCTCGTGCTGCTGGCTGTCCATCCTAGCTGCTCCAGATACCTGGTTCGGCCAATTTGTTGTGCCGGGACACCCCACAGGGAAGGTTAGGACAGGGTCACAAAGGTAGCCTTCCCAGGTTGGGCAAGGATGAATTGTTTAAGTCTATGGATTTTTCGTTACCCAACGGGCCTGGTCTGACTGGTCGTTGCGGTCTCATCTTTTGTTTTTTGCTTCGGGGTAACCCAGGCAACGTCCTTGTGTTGTCCCCTTACGATTTGCTGGCAGTTCATTTTTGGGGCTGTCCAGGGTTTTGCTGGTTTTGTTTTCTCCTGGTGTGAGGTTGCCGATTCGGACATACCGACGGTAACGGATTCCTGTCTTCATTTAGGAGGAGGGAGGGAATGTAACGTCCCGGTTTTTCAACCGGCCTTACTATAGCCAAGGCACGGCGTTATTGCCCGGCCTGGCCATGGTGACGGCGCGGTGGTCAATCGTCCTTACACTGCAGGTGCACGGTTTTCCCAGAACCGGCCCTGCAGCCACCTTTCCCCACCCGCAATGGTTGATACCATCTCCAAGGAAAGGCATTGGGTCCTTTGGACTTGTCTAGATTGTGCCCCTCCTTGGACATCCAAGTTGGCCGTCCCTAGGTCGCACCTGGTACAGTTAAGCCAATTACAGCACAGTAAGGGCGCCGGCCCGCCCCCTGAGCTTGGCTATTGGCAAGGCCGCCTAATCACATGACCGTAGGTTGGCGAACAACCAGCGCCTCCCCTTCTATCTAATATAAAAGGGGGCGTCCAAGCCAGAAAGGACACTTTGAATCTTGGAGAGCACATTGTTTACAAGGAAGTCTCCTACATCTGAGACTGGGGTAGTTTGTGGCACTAGCCCAACTACAAGGGGCTCAATCTAGCGCTTGCTTTGCAGGGCTGCGATTGTCCCCTATTCAGTACCCATTTTGGGTGGTCTATAAAAGGGGCGTGGCAGCCAAATCTCAGCCTTTGTCGTGCGGATCAACTGTCATTCTTCTTGCGTAGCACGCACCCGCTTCCCCCATTGGTCGAAACATACCTCCTCAAGGGCTAAGTTTTACGGGCCCGTGCGTCCGAGGGGATAGTTCTAGTACCATATTCCTATTGAGTGTTAGAGATAAATACCTCCAACAGGGCCACGTGGACCGAGTGTTCGAGAGGTTAGATCGCAGCACCACTCACCTTTGTGGTGGTTTCTAAGGAAAGGTGTCGAAAGCCGACGTCAGAATCTCAGACGTCGGCCATCTTTCACAGCTCGAGCGACTATTAGCATTGGGGTGGTGAATAACTATCCAATCTAAGGTTGCGAAATAGTTTACAAGTGTTTAAGTGGTGAATACTTATCATTGTACGTGCGAAGATAATTGTGGAAATAAATTCAGTGTTGTGTTCACCCAAACAGTTGAGTGGTTTTGCGCGTTATTCCGCGCATTGTAATTCGGGGGGGTTCCAATATGTAGTAAAAATCTGAATATGCAGTGACAGGAAGTCAGAGGTGCTCTATCCAATGGTGCCAAAATATTTGACTTCTGCACTTGCTTTCAAGGTCATCCGAAACCTAACTTGGCAAATACAACAGCAAGAACAAAATTTCAAATTAGTACGATGAAGAGGACATTGAAATTAGTACAACACAGCAACTTTTAAGTGAAAAGGAGCAGAGGAGAAGCGGCAATAAATTTATTAGTTTTGGCAATTTCACTTGCGACGTGTATTGCAAAGAAGATGCCCGACGGGCGCAATGGTGGAAATTGCACACCCGGTGCGTACTGCAGGAAAGTGACAGCGATTGTTCCTGTTAGTCATCTTCCCTGCAATCCACAACTCACGTAAAATTGCCAAAACTAATAAATTTATTGCCGCTTCTCCTCTACTCCGTTTCACTTAAAAGTTGCTGTGTTGCACTAATTTCAATTTCCTATTCATCGTACTAATTTGAAAAATTGCTCTAGCTATTGTATTTGCCAAGTTAGGTTTCGGATGATCTTGAAAGCAAGTGCAGGGGTCAAATACATTGGCACCATTGGATAGAGCACCTCTGAATTGCTGTCACTGCATATTCAGATGTTTACTATACGTGACCATGTAAAAGTTTTTGGGGGGCAAAGGACTCTATTACCACCCTGTATATAAAGCAGAGCGAAATGCTATCACACTTGCACAGTATTACTCGGGCACGTCTCCACCACCGTGCGGGGAAGCCGCCGGGAACGTGCAGGGTTCAGGGGCGTGGCTGCAATGCTGTGTAGTAGTATTCCGTATTCTCAGCTACGGTTCCAGAAGGGAATATCAAGGAGGAGACATATGCATGTAAAAAATCTTCCTAATAAAATTAGTGGAATTTGTAACTTTTTAATAAATTACCAAAAAAGGGTTGTCCACTATTATTTTTACATTGCTTTTGACATTTAATAACCACTATGACCACTACCTTTTAAAATTACTTTTAGCAAACGATTTTGTATTGAAATTTATATTTGTGTTTTCAGAATACAGAGTATAGCTTTCCACCCTCACAGACCATTCCTATGAGCTGTCCTCATAGATTTCAATGGGGTTCATGTGAGGTTCATAAATTGAAAATCATTGAATAGAAACAGCCAAATTGGACAATCAAATGCGTCATTTGTTTGATTTATGAACCTGGTCTACGAGGGTGGAAAGCAATACTCTGCGTCAGAACTTAAGGATTCATTAAATTCTTCATAACAGAAGAGAAATGCCATCTGAGATTATGAAAATATACTAATATTAATTTCAATGCAAAATCGTTTGTTAAAAGTAATTTTAAAAGGTAGTGGTCATATTGGTTATTAAATGTCACAAGCGATGTTTTTTGTTAATTTATTAAAAAGTTAAAAATTCCCATGGAAACCCTCTCCAATTTTACGAAATGCTAAAAAGACAATTTGGATAAATTTGTTTCCAAAACCGAAAATACGAAATTTCCCACAAGTTCTCATGAAAGGGACTTAACTCCTATTCTCCTCCTAATTAAAAGTACAGCATGAATGTCACTGAAATTATTTTAGTTTATTTTAATAATTAATAGTTTTCATTAATTTTTGCAAGCAAAATTATTTTCTATATTCTAAATTGTATTAATTAATTCAATGGATATTACGAGTTCAATGTACCATCAATTGATAGCTTTTGCTATCAACCTTTATGAGAACAGATTCTACTTTTGTCAATCTTATATTGAATTGAATTTGAAATTTATTTGGGTGGTTATGGGAACGGATCAGTTTCATTTCATTCATTTCTTACCGGAACAAATTTGATTCCAGTTTCTGAATTTAGGATAACAAATGTTTCTTTGGAACTAATTAACGTGGTAAACAGATGTGTAAAGATTGGAGCAGTGTGACGAGTATTGTGGCAAAGCAGATTACGCCCCGGAACCCTGCGCGTATCGGGCGGCTTCCCCGCACGATGGTGGAGAAGTGGCCGAGTAATACCCGCTTGCACTCTGCCTAGGTTACACGACGGGTAAGTGAATATACAGATTGGTGCATGAATATTTTCCAACCCTCATAACTTTGCAGGAGTAAGTGAAGTACATGAAACGAGATATGCATGCTATGTATGAAGAGGGGGGCCGTCCGTGTATGCTATTTTCCGTGACCTCGAATTGACGCTTCAAGGTCATCAAAGTTTCAAATTCTTTAATATTAAAGATACGTAGGAAGTTGCAATTAGAGAAGCGTTCTAAGGTCCTGTGTGAGCATCATAGTGAAAACAGAAATAAAATCGGACCAATCTGACGGAAGTTATAGCTGTTTATCGGAAATGGGCAAACCAGCTTTCCCCCAATTCCAGAACTCCCATGCAATGCTTGACCATATGTGACGTCATCCACAGCTGTTGGATTCGAGGGTATTGCAGACTGCTGAGTTGTAATGGCTGCCTTTTCCAATGAGGAAATGTGGCAGATGGCCAAGATTTATGGCTCTTCAAATCAAAATTCCGGGGAGGCTTCAAAAGTGTATTGTCAGAGGTTTCCTGACAGCCGGGCAGTCTCTCCACAACTTCTGGGATACATAATGCGACGGTTGCGTGAAGCCGGTTCGTTCAGCAGGAGACAGTATCCAACAAACAGGAGGTCACCACATCGTGGTAAAGCTGCAACAATCCTTGCATACTTTGTGGTGAACCCATATGCCAGCACCAGGGCTGCTGCACAGATGTGTGGCTGCTCACACTCTACTGTTGTGCGCACATTGCAGCGGTTCCATTATCACGCATTCCATGTTCACTTGCATCAGGCCTTGCACCCAGGAGACCCGACGGCGCGTGTTGATTTCTGCAAGTGGTTGTTAAATACCGTGGGGAAAACCTCCGGGTTCCTGCCAAATGTCATTTGGACGGATGAGGCTCACTTTTCGCGCAACAGTGTCGTCAATCTGCACAATGCGCACTACTGGTCTCCCGTAAACCCTCACTGGCTACGTGAAAGTGCCCACCAACATCAATGGGGTGTCAATGTGCGGTGTGGCATCCTAAACAACACTGTTATTGGGCCAGTAGTGTTTGAGGGAACTTTAAAAGGTCGTCGCTACCTGAACATACTTCAGACACACCTCTCCTAGTTCCTTGATGAAAATGTATCACTATCTGTTTTTCCCAGACTGTGGATGCAACAGGACGGAGCACCACCGCACTATGACATGGCAGTCCGACATTGCCTAGATGCTCAATTCCCTGGGAGATGGATAGGACGTGGAGGTCCGGTAGCGTGGCCTGCAAGATCACCTGATCTGTCGATGCTGGACTTCTTTTGGGAATATGTTAAGGCTCTTGTGTATGAAACACCGCCACTCAATATTGAGGATTTGAAGAAGAAAATTGTAGCCGCGTGTGCCTCAGCTACCAATGCCCACATAATGGACAACGTCAGACGAAGCCTTATCAATCGCGCTCAAGCGTGTATTGCCATGGAC